>OZ032130.1:6581026-6618526 GCA_964026355.1 Pseudorhiza aurosa
CAGTATCCATGGAGCGCCTTACGCTAAAGTGATTGTCTTATGACAGTTGTATCAAGCATCTTCCAAGCCTTGTTAGACCGAGATAAGAGACTCCAACATATCTCCATGGATAATGATACCTCTTTGTGATTCTCTTTCCAACTTGGTTTCATGTTTTGAGAAAATTGAATTTCCATTTTTTACTGTTCACGAAATCAAGATTTGTGTTTTAGTAAGAATTCAAAGAATTGTCTTGATTATTTATTAACATATCATCTCATTAAATCTAATCGCGAAATGAAGCCTCCCACTGTTGAATGTTCTCATCTCTTCTTTGTGCCTCAGATAGTCTGTAGGAACATATCATCTAAGCCTTACACCACTTGCTTCACGATCAGAATGCAAACCTATGGATATTATTTACCTTCTTATGACCTAATTAGACTAATGAATTGATTTGTATCATAATAGTGCGATGCATATAGAAGTTTTTTACCTTCTTGCAATTGATCTTGAGTTCAACTAATCAATCATCTTAGCAATGCTGGGAACTTGGGGCATGAGATGATACAAAATTAAAGTGAAGCTGCAACTAGACCTTCCTTCATTTCAACCAATATCATATCTGTACCATCTTTTCTTTCCATCATCACGATAATGGCATTTTTTGGTGAACACGTGCTTCATTAATTACCTTCAATGATAAAGATGGCAGAAACACAGCAACTAGCATGTGAAACTGCCAACCATGTGAAATTTCTCAGTGATGGCATCGAATACTTTGTTTGACCTTTAGCATCATAATTATTTTCTTGGTTTTAATCGTCCTCATTATCAGCATCGCTCTTCAAACATCAATCATCCTGATCGCCAAGAAACCGTCATCATAATCATCATTCATTTCAACGATGATACTGAAGGCTCTACGCCCCGGCTCGAATGCCCCGGCTCGAATGCCCCGGCTCGAATGCCCCGGTTCGCACGCCTTTTTAGACCTGCTGTATTGTTTGGAAAGAGATTCTGGACATGCAATCAATGGGCACAAAATTGGGGAAGGGACACTGTTGCATAGAATCCACGAAAAATTAAATTTTCAGCCTTTCAACTGACCTTTGCTGTATCTCAAAGATCTTGTGAACATTCATTGCGATTTTTCCCGAAATCAAGCAAAAGTTTCCAGGGCGCATTCATAAAGAGATTTTTTAAGAAGCCTTGCCTACTGAAGATTCCTGTGTCTCAGGGTAAATCTATTTAAGCCACAGTATGCCATTTAGATTGAAAATGAGTTTGATAAAGTACAATTGAATGAGTTTTGCCTGAGGGTATACGAGGCAGCAGTGGGATATTTGTAATTAAGGACCTGTTGTTATCATAATTAATTCATGCTTAATTTATATCTAATTTCTATGAATTATCAAGAGGTTTTAGAATCAATGCCCCTTTCTGAGGTTCACAACTCTTCAACGCATTCAAAGTCAATTAAGTAAACCACATTTTTTCAATTGTCAGTTGCTTAGATTTCCATTTTGTGCATTAAGAATAATCAGCTTCAAAGCCTCTCCAGGTAAACCTGCCTATTTCATAGAATCATCATGTATAAGGTTTTTTTAACTTTATGAACCTTTTTAAAATGTCACTGCCAGCTGCACGACTGGAAATTCTTATTATGTGCCTGCTTCCCTGTGAAACAGTGGTTGGTTCTTGGTCTTAGTATAGCTTTTAATTACAGACCCAATAGTTTGTAGCTCGAAACAACCCGTTAGCTTAACTTTCACTTGTAATAAGGAAAGTCGCTAGCTCTCTGTAATTCCGGGCGTAGGAATCACAAAGTGTCTTCACACCAAAAGGAAAGACAAAGAGACTGCCTAACTAGTATAGCTTCTCGGCGTCCTAGACTCCATCATACACATTCATACACATCAATGACATTGATGAAAGCTTTCTCGGTTTGTGTTTGGCATATTCATTAATGAGAGTTTTATGTAGGCATATTTGCATACTTTTCCTATCTACTTCACCCAATTTTGATGAAATGTTCAAACACGTCGAGACATCTGAACTGGTTCAATAATAGCAACAAGCTATTTCAACACGGTTACCTCGGCAACATAAATCTAGTCGTATTTTCAAGAAGAATCTTCTTGATTGTTGGTCAAATAAAGCCACGAAATGTAAAAACAGTGTATTTATGGCAGTGATATGTTTATATGATGATTATGCCTTTGCTCGCGGGATTATCGTCAGTTTACTAAAGACTAATACCTCCAACGCATTGGATCAAAGGCATTGTGCTGTATCATCCTTCCGATAACACAGGTAATACCTCCAAAGCATTCTTGTACATGGCAAAATTTTTTTATTAATTGCTAAGGTAAAGACAATCTTTGCACTGTCCAAATACTCAATGCTACTTGATTTATAAACGCTTCTCAAGTGCAATCTATTTATGCAGTGGTTTTACACTTGTGAATGCCTTCTGCTTGTTTTTTTTTCACATAATCCCATAATCACTGTTTTCAAAGTACCGAAACACGAATCGCGGAGAACAAGTGCGCCACGTGATACATTTCCTGTAAGGAAGCCAAAACGAGGTCAAAGCAGTGCAGTTTTTTCTTCTAACCAGCTTGCGTAAGCCTTTTCAAATGGATTTGAAATGTCGTGATTATCTTGGTCTGATACACATTTTTTCTTACACCTGACGTCATCAACGAAAACTAATTCGGTTTAATGTTAGGGCATCTGCTAAGAATGAGTTCCATTTTACGTCAGATTTCATCTGCTCTAATCCTATGTTCTTGATCCATCGGAACGGAAGCACACGAGATGTCGAGCAGTCATACTCTGTCTAATCCTCCATCGTAACATTTCCAGTCATTGAATTGCGTCATATTTGTTTCGATCTAGTATTAAACATTAAGGAAAAAAGGATACTAATAAAAATCAGAAGGTTAATCAGATTGCTGCCCCATCCGGCACACTTCATTTCAGAAGCAACTTTGATTGAGTCTCCGTGAAACATTATCCGGATGATCATTGCGTCAAAGCGATTCTATGTATGATAACAAAATGCAAAGATGGCATTGCTTCGACTTCGAAACAGAAGGAGATGATTAATCCCAACATGAACTTCCTTGTTTAATGTTTATTTGCTGTTTGTTTTCCACGCGAAGGTCTGTCAATGAAAGTTTTTGAGAAGGCATATGATCGGACATTTTGCTTATGATCATGTTTTATGAAAGCAAACGTAAATTGTGAGTTCAAATGAAAGCTTTAGCATATGTATGAGGCGCGAATAGTCGCACCTGAATTTTCACACTATGATATTTCACAGATTCAATTGACATGCTAATCATTTTAGCTCGCTTTGCATTAAGATTTCCATTCCTTAGAAATATCAGAATATTCATATGGGGAGGACGATTTGAAATAGGGATAATGACGCCCCCTCCCATTTGCTCTGACAACCTAAATGTACATAACATTACCACCTTAATTATCATGTTTCAAGCACTTGTTTCACAGTTGGTAAGCCTGTCGCCATAACCTTACTTGCATGTTTTTCAAATGAGTCCTAAACTTTTTAAGTGCTATTTAAGTGCCGGGTGTATATGGCGCAGTCCTTACGGGTTTATTGTGTCTTTCCGCACATTCCATTTTCATTGAGAGGCAAGTTTTGCTAATTTACAGAAATAAGTCGGTGCCATGTTTCTTGTTTTGTCATTTCTAAGCACTTTATGCACTGACCCTTTTCGCTGACAATATTCCGAAACTCTCTTGACGCCGAACGACAAAGCTTACAATAAATCCAGGAATGCAAATACAGAACATAAGGTGAAATTGAAGTGACCTGCAACACAAGTACATAAAAGATAAAGGGACAGAAAATCAAACACGAGGCCAACTTTTTCCCCGTTCAGTTCTTTCATTTGTCTTCTAGTCGCGACAGTCAGATCGGCTTAACTTTATGACCAAATTTTGATCATCTAAGAAAACGGACTGAAATATCAGCCTTTAGTGATGTTGAGTCGGTGGATTAAGAGGTGACGGTAGAACAAGTTGATTGATTAGTTGAAAATGGCATGTGTATTCACAATAATCTCTTATTTATGGCAATGGATTTAAATCTATCTTGTTCACATGAGCCGGTCCCATAGTTAAGGCTGATCTAGCGTTATCATGCTTAATCCAACAAGCTGAGACTATTTGGTTTAAACTTGCAATATTCAGGAAATGGCGACTACAGGGTCAAATTTATAAAGCACTCTCTGTCTCGCGTTTGATAAATTTTTCACGTTTAGAAAAACTGTCATTGAGACATGTAAATTGGCGGTCTTTTATTCATGCAAGGTCTGAAAGACAATGTCTTTTCACGTCCTCTGCAAAACCAGGGCCGACAGAAGCATTTTGAGGCCCCTGTGGGGGAGAGGGATCTGCAGCAGCTGAAAAAGGGCACATTTTCAACCCTTTTTTCCTATTATGAAATCCTTGCGTCAAAGGACGAAAACGAACTGGGGAGGTATATCTTGCCTGCCGGTCCTCAGTGTAGATGCTGTCAAAAGCAGCACGTTTTCCACGATGATGTTTAAGCCATGGAGGACTTTTAAAACAGTCAGCAGTCGATACCTTCCACCATTTACACTTCTCTGCTTCATTCAGTTGAGGACGCGCTTCTGTCTTTACTCCGAGGATTTGAAGATATATCTTCATTTGTGTTTCTCTATGTTTCTAGCTGACGATTCTTCAAATTCATCTGTACGGTTTACATATTTTCGTGATAGAATTTACTGCATTTTTACTGAGGTGCCCCAATGGTAAAGAAACAGCTGACATTTGTCTGACCACTTGTTTGGCTAATTTCCGAAGCTTTTCAGTTGTTTTCATCTTTATAAGTTGAGCACAGTGCAACGTTAATCTGTTGAAGAAGGTCATTTTTAAGTAAGCGTAGGCCTACGTAGTTTTGTTTTAATGAGAGAAGGAACGGCATTGATTCTGATCTCCACGCTGAATAGCAGGAATGACAAGTGAGAACATTTAAAACAGAACTGTGTTGTTTCCGCATCATTTTCCAATGTAGCAATGATGCATAATTCGCTTTCTGACTTAGTTCTACAAGATGGAAAAACTTCCATCAAATAGCAAATATTCAAATCAATGGTCTGTTACTATATTCTATATCACACTGCATTGCGTCTTCTTCCATAGATTAGGTGCGTCAATCATCCTAATCGACGTACGACATTGTCATCAATCAATCATATATTTTTTTCTTTAGAAGTTTGAAATAAATGCAGAAATTTTGCATTACATTTCATAACAAGTAGCTTGAAAATTTGCTTTGAATCTGGTCAAAAAGCACATATTGCTCTTAATCTGCAACACCCATTGACACTTAAACAATGGCACAATGATGTCTGCTCTGCCCGTGCTTCCAGCGCCCCAGAAGAAAGTCAGTTGTAAGATGGGAGAAGGGAATTCAGGTCGAGTGGATGTTGATCAATATCACTGCCTTTGTTGTAATATTGGGTCATGATTTCATGAAGCAATGTTTATGGTTCGTAGCTAAATGCAAGCTTGCTGGATTTGCTTTTCCTACTGGCTCTTTTGTTGGTCATAAACAAACTTCTAACTTCTGCTTATAAATTTGATAAAAGCCATACATCTCGAAAAAAATCTCTTGTCAGCACTTCAAATACTAAAAGCTTTCAACGACCAGAACAAACAGCTGAATTAGAAAAACAAGATTAGCACCTTTTATTAATCTAATGGTACAGTGTTTTCTAAACTTTCTTGACACAAGCGCAGACACTTTTTTGTGTTGATTCCATTCCGTTGAACCAAGGCGTATTGATGTAAGTGATAACTCCTGTTTTTACAAAGCTCTATTGGGAATGGGAGCGAAATCAATTCTCACTATTGAACATTTTTGAAATGCCCAGAAGACAGGTTATCAGTAATGATATCACAGTCACCTCTGCAATCTCCATTTAATTCACAACAAAGGATTTATCTCCATCATTACATTTGATCACTGGATTTCGTGGCAGGTGCTATGTCCAAAACATATATTTCATTCAAAATATTAGCCAGATTTCTAGCGTTTTTTATCAATTTTAGATTGTGGTGTAGCTTTGCAAGCCATCAAGGAACCTCAAACGTAACGTGGCATTCCGTCGTTTATTTCCAACCAAAACACTGGCAGACAACTGCTACAATGCTGCTGAATTAGCACGCTCGCTCGGCGGTAAAATCATCTTGGTATTCTGAAGGTATGCAGCATATATCGTATTCGTAAAGACGCGTTTGATATTATAAAGATTTTCCAATTCTAGATTTCTCCTTCTAGGTTTCCACTTTGGATAATAATGGCAGAAAGCAGAGGACCAACACGTTTATGATTACTGTCGAAGGAAGTGAAATTGAGAGAGGAAATTGCAACACCAAGGAAATTCATGATTAGATTCTTTTAGCTCATTGAAATAAGAAATTGTTTACTAGAAATGGTTGCTTTCATATTAATTTCAAGGATTGCCCTTGTTGTCCTAATAATGTCCCGATGATAACCTCATCCGTTGTTACTCTTCTTCATCAGTACTTCAGTATAAAATGTATCCCTTATTTGCAGATGAACACAGATGTGGCTACTCTTGCATTAAAGGTATCGATCGATGGCTCAAGGTATGTCATACGAGGCATTGATAAAGAATCTTCGAAAAAAGAAATTCTTTGCATCGTTGCTAAATATAAATCCAAAGAAAGATTGCCTGATTTGCAAAAGGCCTTGTCAAAATTAAATAGTTGTGTGAGCATCATCGGATGCAAAAAGACAAAGCATGTCGACGAGAAGAAGCTGGAAAAATGCCCGAGTTCATCATCTAAAGGAAAAAAGAATCACAGAAAAAAGAATCAAGGCTTGTCATTTAGCAAGAGAAGTAATTCTTATGCAGAAAATGTAAGATTGGAAAAGAAGAACTGCACCAAAGAGAAAGTGAATGCATTTGCTCAGAGCATTCAGCCACATAGAAAGTCACTATTATGGCGAAGTCATTCGCTGAATGAGAAGGACCAAAGGCAAGGAAGGTTGAAAACAAAGGAAAGACCAAACTCATTTGGAACATATGACGCAAGCAAATTGATGAAAGTTGATCAAATCATTTCTCTTAAAAGTAACCAGGATTCGGGCAAAAATATTAATGGCTCCACCAGAGTTGACAAAATAGAAGATGAAGCAGTTTTAAAAAGTAGAAGGCATCGGGAAGTCACAAGAAGGAGCAAAGGCGAAGAGAGGAAGTTGAATGGATGGTTGGAGAATCTAAAACAAAACTCAATAACTTATTTCATTGAGGACTTTGACGTGCAAAATGCTAGTGAACGTAAAACTAGCAAAATAAACACAGCTGAGAGAACTAATGGAATAGAAAATGGCAGCTCGCTTGAATGTGTTGATGATTATAGAGGAATGCGACCAGGAAAGCAATGCGCAGGAGGCTGCGACTACGCAGAAGCAGAAACAGATAGTGGGCTGCCTTCAATTGATTACGAATCATCTCTAGATACTATATCACGTGACGAAAGAATAAGTTTAGAACAGAGTTTTGATGAAGAGAGAATGAAAGAGAGGCAAAGTGACTCAGGATTTGATTGTAACAGTTTGAATGAGGCTAAGGTTGAAGTAAATTTACAACAAAAATGTTTATCGAAAACAACGCTTCCATGTGATTATGTAAAAACGGAATGGTCAATGGATTCTTTCCATGAAGAGATTGATTTTTCATTGATTCATCATGACGTAAAGGCGTATGGACATGTTTGTTTAGATCAAGGCAGCCAAATGAACGAATTTGAAAGAACTTTGCAAGACGCATCAGTTTCTAATGAGGAAAACACCGAGGGCGAATTTGAAGCAAATTACAAAAGAAGATTAAAGCAGGATGAAAATGAAAACGAGGGAGACAATTGCTCGGGGAATGAACTATTCAAAGAATTGAAATATGTAATTAACAAGATATCGAAAATGGATGAAGAATTACTGCATCACGAGCTTTTAATTTCTCAGTTAGAATTTCAACTCGACATTTTGACAGAAAACATTGATAGCATTCATGATATTGAAGCTGAAATCGAAGAAATGAAATTGATATCAGAACTGAAAGAGACTGAAGAGTTCTTAAAAGCAATAACAAAGCTCAGTCAATATCAAAGAGAGGCCCATAGCGAAATTATGGCTGAACTGCTGTATTTAGATGCAAAAACGAAAGAGAGGCAAATAAAGTTGCAATCAATGGAGCGAAAATTGATTAGGCAGAAGTTCAAATCCCTACCAAGACATTTAGCTGTTTCGAAAGAAAGAAGGTTATATGGAGAAGAGGTAGAAAGTAAGGGAGAGTATAGCGTTAGAAATGAGGATAATTTGTCTCAGGTCGAGAGCGATTCAATCAGTCTTGTATAGCATTTGCATCTTTGCATGTAAAAGGAATTCTATACATGCTCTTTTACATAATGGATGCTTGTTGAACTTTGATAAAATTCTATTTTATTACTAAGAAATGCTAAAATTCTCCCCCTCACATTCTCTTTCTCAAATAACAAACTTCAGACCGAGCGAGCCTACATTTTATTTTCAAACATATGAAATGGAATGATTATCAAATCAGCTGTTGTCCGAACTGGTCCTCGCCTACTTTGCGGAAAACCCCGGACTATTTCCAGGATGTATCGGTGCCCTTATCTGTCCCACCAGCAAAAAAATTATATTTGATGTAAAACTAGGAGGAAAGAAATCGCTTACACTACCTCATCGTGCCGTGGCTCATGATGGTACCTCTCTAACAAGGGGTTTCAAATGCTTGCATTGAGCCCCAAATTCTATCTTTTGCTTGACTAACAGATTTCAAAGATCAATGTGTTTGTAAGTTGAAGCTGAATGTAACTTCGAAGATGGCAGAGGCTAGCATTGGCTCGCGTATCTTGCATTTCCTAAAATTAATTTGCTAATAGCTGCTCTAAAAAGCTATCTTGCAACGAAAACCATTCGTAATTTATTTGTGAATATGGGAAAACTGTAAATGAAGAAAAGTTTCGAAACTTTTTTTAGCATGGTATGATTTTTGAAAATATATGCAATATATAGAAGGAATAAGGGACCTTTCCTCATTTGTTTTTCTGAATAATTTTCTAACTGCCATTCAGTTTTTGCAATTTGATGTTCATTGGTATTGTTGCTGTTGTTGTTATGCATTCAATTGCGATTAGGAATGCTCCTTGCCAGCTACAACCACTTCCTCTCGGCTACACGTGACCATTGGCGCGCACAATACGTATCAGGGAGAATCCGCACTGCTTTGCTACCTTTTTAAAGAAAGAAAAACGGACAAGCGCTCTCTTCAATAGAAATGATTATGAATGCCAAAGCTATGATATTACCAATAATAATCATCATTCCCAGCATCAACCAACATCATCATTATCAGCACGCTAGAATACACCAACTGGGTACTTAATTGTCACATTTCGAGGTGCATTTGGCATTTCTCTTTTTATCATGATTCTTCAGCAGTCGCCTAGGCACATTTTCATATCTATTAAATGCCATCAAATGCTCCAATGTTTTCACAAAGAGTCTTTTCTTCGCAAGGACCGATTCCATTTGCTCCAGCTCCACTTCATTCTTGTACAGTTGAAGTCTTTGCTTTCTTGCAGTAGCTGTCACCTCCTTTAAATGTTTTCGAAATTCCATTAAATCTGTAACAATCGTGGTCTCATTGTCATCTAAATCTTCGTCATCTTTTTCCGTTTTTAGATCCTCTAGCTCTTTCTTTTTGCACTCGGTCACCAAATCCAAGTAGAGAATCTTTTTGGACACTTCGTGAACTTTCTCACAAATATCCGTGTATTTTGTACAAATTCCTTTTCGTTCCTTCCAATT
Organism: Pseudorhiza aurosa; assembly: GCA_964026355.1. Lineage (NCBI taxonomy): Eukaryota > Metazoa > Cnidaria > Scyphozoa > Rhizostomeae > Lychnorhizidae > Pseudorhiza > Pseudorhiza aurosa. The sequence continues at coordinate 6,590,928 of OZ032130.1, forward strand.
TTCATTTGCCCCTGTCGTTATTGCACTTTCACTCTGAATCTCATCTCTGAATTTTTCGTTTGAAAATGTTCTTACTTCTCGTTTTTTTATTTCTTCTGCGAATTCGAGGATAAATTGTTTTATAAGTGGACCCTTGCTTTCTGATTCTTCTTCGAGTAAGATTTCAGTGTCATTACTGTATTTGCAGACGATGCTCCCCACAATGTTCCCAGTGACATGCATTTTGCGACTGCCTTCATGCCCCTTTACAATCAACAAGTCGCGCTCCTCGTCAATATACGTTTTATCATTACTATGGCCAAGAGACCGCTCTTCTTCATTCTCACATTCTTCCGATGCTTCTGTTGCTTTGTTGCAAAATGGTCGCATTTCATCACGAACTGTAGATGAACTCTTGCTTTCCTTTTGATTGGCTTGGCATTTGCAATCTTCCACTGTAGTTGTCCTATTCTCCTTCACACATTCTGAATGAACGCTCCTGCTCTCAATATACACATTTCCTCTTTTAATTTCGCATAGTTCTGCTACCTTGCCTAATTGCGGTACATTCTCTGTCTGCTCTCTGATTGTCTTTATCTTACTATTTATTTCAGCAATGCATCTCTCCTCCTGTTTTTCCATTGCCAATGATCCTTCATCCGTCGTGCCCCTTATGTATTCGCCTCGTACTGATCTTTCACAGTCCTCATTTTTGAGCGAATTTTCTCTGTTGATATTTCCAGATGGAACGGAACATTGTTGTCCCATATCTGCTTTCAACTTCCTTACTTCCGAAATTTTTGAATGTCCGTTAATTTCTCTTTTGACAATGTCACGAACGATATTATCCACTCCATCGTCATTTTTAGTTTCTTTTCTGCTTTCTATATCTTTAATATCGAAATCAATGATTATGAAGGACCCTCGATTTTCAAGACTTAATTTCGATTTATTTCCATCTGTGGCAGTTGAATGATCTATTTCAATTCCGGTAAAGATTGTTCTATCCAGTTCATAGACATTTTTCTCATTTTTTACTGGAAAGTTTTTTTCCTCTGCCTTCCTTGTATGTTTATGTTCATATGGTAATTCGCTGCCTTGATTTTCATTAATTATTTCAAAATCAGACATCGACTCACCATCTTCTGCATTCTTTTTGCTTTCATGCCAATCCCCTTTCAACTCGTTTTTTCCGATGCAACTCTCTGATTTCCATCCATGTATTTTCTCATAGTCTTTCTCTCCCGTTATTTCTCCATCGCTACTGCTTTTGAAATTTCTACAAGGTCCGTCTAGAGTTTCAAGTTGACATTTTTCTCTGCCCTTAATCTTCTCTATAAAAGAATGCTTTCTCTCCTCCGCATGCACGCCTAAACATGTCACATCGTAGTTTGATATCTCATTACAGGAGCTCTCCAAAGCCTTAGTTGATGATGACATTTTACCATTACTGTTGCCATCTATTTCCTGTCCATCTGTTCTATCATCATCCATTTTATTGTCATCTTTCGATGACAATTCTTCTGATTCCCACGATGGCATACCGCTGTCTTTCTCATCTTCACACTTGCAAGCAACATTCAGCGGCGTGATGATTTTCTGTGCTGTCCTATCGACAGCTGGTGTTCTGGTGAATAAATTTCCCATTGAAATGTTGTATTTAGACCTCCATAAGACATCCATACTCGATATCTGAGTGTCAAATTCTTCGTTCAAATAATAAATTGAAATTTTATCAAACCCATCCGTCAGAATGCCTTGGTGTTGATGTTTTGGTTTCCTTGTCTTTAGTTTTGGCCTCATTTCTACAATTTCCATTTTCCTTTCTTTTGATTCGTCTTTCCTTTCCCTTCTCATTTTTTCTTTTATTTTCTTTTTTGATTTTCGATGCAACTCTTCATCTGAATCATACTTTGTCTCATTTCGAATTTGTTCCCTGCCAAGTAGATGCTTTTTTCCCCATCCCTCCCTTTTGCCATTTTTCTCCTTATTCGCATAATTTTCAACACAAATGATTTTGATGTCTTTTAAACGTTTTTTTTCTGATGCCGAATTTATTTTCAGTTTGCATCTCCTTTCTTCTTTTCTTTGACACCTCCTGGATATCTTTGCACTGATTGCCTTTGTTTTGCATTCAGGTGAATTTTTATCAATTTTCTCGTCTTGCTTGGCTATCGTACACAGAATGTCTTTGTAGGACACGGCTTTTTCAGCTCCAGTTATAACGTAATTCAGCCCATTAACAGTAATTCGTATTGGTCGATGAGCCATGCTTTTCTGGAATAGGCAGATCACTTTTCAGATGAAATCATAGTCAATAGGTCAATCATAAAAATAAGTTCGTTATTTCTCAAATCATACAATTCAGCAATTATTCTATGTGTGTGACTTGCTCTAATTTTTTCATCCTTTTAAGGAAAACAAATCCAAGAACGAAATTACAAATTAATGTAATATTCAATTTTTACAATGAATCAAGTAAAATGCACAACAAAGTAGTCCTAAATTGAGAAGTCTGTTTTAAAAGTTTTAAAGTCACTTGCAATTTCATGTGCAGTCTATTTTTCCTAGCGACTCTAGAGAGTTTTAGTTCGAAATGACGAATAGTTTAAAACCTTAAATCGACTTTTGCAAAATTGATGTAAGGTAATCAGCTCTTCTTATCATGGGGATGTTGAGAATTTTTTTCAGTTATCTTTAATGATCTTATATCAACAGGCCCAGCTTTATACATGCCAATGCTATAAATATTTTCCATCATTTTAACCTCACGAGTAACAAGCACTGGTTCAATGGCTTGAATGCAAACTTAAAGCTTCCACTTCCTAAATTATTTTCAGCGTAGCTTATCCCCGAAGCAAGGATATGAAGTCCTTTAAAGTAAACTGCGTGGTATCTTTAAATTTTAGAGTAGCGAAAGTTAGAGACAGGGCCCTGGTCAATTCCTGGGAAGTGCATTTTATGGCCTGGTTTACTCCCCTCACTGATACTCCTTTCATTGTAAACAATGTAGGATTCGAACCCGCAAATATTGCATTATGGAGTTGTACTTTTTCATAATCTAATGCAGTTAGCAGGCAGTCCTACTCCACTTACCCTTTGCTAGCAAATGTTTCCCTTCGACTGCATAGTTTTTTGTCGCATTTTACCATATCATACCTATTGATTCATGTCTATAACGTTTCCTTGCTTGTGATTCATAGTATCTGGTCTTCAGATTAGGTCTTGGTTGCAGGAAGAGAAGAACTCTAGGATCTATCATTTCCCGTAGAAGCAAGTTTTGCGATGCGAGATCATGCCAGCCGACATGCCGAAGAAAACAATACAAGGGCGGAGCATGTTCATTGGTAAATGTATAAAAGAATGCACTTACTCAAGGAAAAATAAAGAAAATATAAGCAATTATCAATATTGTGATAAACACACATTTGTTAGTAACTTGCGTTGCATATTTTCCCAATTCTAATTATACCCAATGTCATATTGCTTATCTATTTCTGCCTTTTCAGGAACTTTCTAACAGACAATCATAACATCTCACAAACTATAATCAGTGGAATTAATAAGCGTTTTGCATTATGTACATTGGAATAAAGCGAACTGGTAAAACCTATTTCTGCCTTCCTTTGTCTTTTTGCAACATTACGTATTTGATAGTCATTTGTTTTGCAAGCAGTTTCGCTCTTTCAGAACTTCCAGCTCACCAAACAACATAGCATCACAGAACGCGTTTCATCTCTTTTTGAAGTTCCGACTCAACAAACCTGTTTTTCTGCTTGTTTTTCAATCGAATGAGGGGATTTAAATTCACAGGTGACGTGCATCAATTGAGATAAGCAAAATAAATCACTGCAACATTTCTTTTTGAATTCAAGGGGAAAATGCAACAGTCGAGAAGATTGTTAAAAAAATGCTGGTCTCCTGTTGTTGTATTCATATCATTAAACAAACAAACACACACATGGACACCATTTCCTCTCCACTCCATTCCATAAATTTCATGCTCTAGGGATAAATGATGATTTGTGGGATAGAGTTCGTGGATTAGTCAGTGAACTTGGAAAGGGTGTGAATGAGTTGAGCTTCTGGTGGTCCTGACACGCCTCAGAGGAACTGGAATAATATCTCTGATTTTCTGAGAGCAATGCCTGGGAAAGTATCTATAAAGGATGGAAAGATCTCCAACTAAACGAAGATGGGACAGAGGTTGTATTTATCCCTGGAACATGCAATATATGAAACGTCTCGCCTTCTTCTTGCTTTCCTGGATCTTTCAACTTGCCATCTTCCAATCTAAGATCGATAAACTTGATTTTATCTCTCTCTCCTCTTAACCTTTCACATTCTTCTTTCTTCCTTTGTTGGGGTTTTGTATAGGCCACCATGGCCTTTCCTCTACATACTTTGCTCAAAAAAATATCACCAATCTTGATGATAGAGATGCAGAGGCCTTTGCAATCATTGATGACGTAAAATAAGTAATATCAGAGCCCACACGAATCCCTTACCGTGCAGGGAACAAAGCTAATGCATTTGATCTTCTTTCACATAATACCTCAGCATTTATTTTCAACCCACTAAACGGTTTTCTTTTGGTAACTCTGATCACTGATCACTGCCTCATAGTCTTACAGCATGGCTGTCTCCCTCACCTGGATAGATATTTTGCTCTACAAAAAGTCTTTGATTATAGCAAAGCTGACTGGGACTCCACTCGCACATGTTATTCAGCATAGCCTTGGTCCTCGAGCTTTTCAAACGATCCTTCATCTTTTACCATTTTAATCTTGAATGCAATATTTCTTGGCATGGATATTTCTATTCCGTCTTCCTGGGGAAAAGAATTCCCCTTACTGGTTCAATTCACGTTGCACCAAAGCTGTACTATACTCCTCAAAACCTTTGCGGCTAAACTTGTCCATATACTTGATAAATTGTTTTAGCTTTCCTACCCTCTCAGTACTTTTACTAAGGCCAGGAAACTGGCCCATACCGTCCCATTCCTAAAAATGTGACAAATCTGATCCATTAAACTATCGTTCCATTGCAATCACCTCACTCATATCTAGACAATGGAGACCATCGTCACTAAACAACGTTGTACTTCCCTTGAAGGAAAACAATCTCTGTCTGATCACCAGTATGGTTCTGAAAACCCAGGTCTACTATTCATCTTCTTACTTATGCTGTTCATGTTTGGTCCTCTGCTCTAGAACCTTATGGTGGGGGCCGAGTGATCTCATACAAGCGTCTTCCCACTAAACTACTGATATTTGGCCTCCATCACTCTCTCATTAAATGGATTGGTAGTTTCCTTTCTGATAGGTCGATTGGCGTCAGAGTGGACGGCTTCCTCTCTAATATGCACTCGACCAATGCTGGTGTACCCTAGGGCTCTGTCATCTCCCCTGCGCTCTTCATTCTTATAATAGATGATCTGCTTAACTCTTCATCTTCTAGCATCCAATCTTTTGCTGATAATGCCTTCATAATTTCCTTTTTTCATTCGACTCCCATAAGCATGCCAGCAGCGATGCTCTACTTCACAGAAGCATTTCAGCATGCCTTCTCTCCAATGATTTGACAGTCATTGAGAAGTGAAGCATAGAAAACTGTAGTATTGTTCAACCAAAGCAAGACGACATAGCTTGTCATTTCACGTAAATACAAACCCTGAATTTTCACCTCTTTTCATGAATGAACTGACCACTTCAACTTCTTTTATAGACCGTCTTGCCTTTATTTCACGAATCCTAAAGATTGCCCTCTTTCAAATCTAAAATAAATAAATTTGACCTGAGGTCCCTCTCCCTTTTAGAGGCTTTGTATAGCCACCATCGCCTTTCCCCAACACGATCCATTAAAAAGCAGATAAACATGGAAACAGAAACTTGCTGTATGTATAAAATCAATTGTTTTTTCAGGAATAAAGTAACCATGTGGTCGGCAAAGTTACATAACAATGTATTACAATTCCTTACCCCTTTTACGTCGGCAAACTTTCTTCCTTGATTACGTAGTAATTGTGCTCTCTTGTTTCTAATTCGTATTTCTTATTGATTATAGCCACAATCAAAGTCTAGATGTTTATCCTGTTTGATGTTTATCTATTAGATGCGACACACATTCCATTGAATGCATTTTTCGTATTCCATGAGTTCCATCAATTGATTATTCTCATGCACACCTCATGGCTTTTTGTTTTGATTCAAAGCCACTCTCCTGTGGACTTCCATATCCAAATCATAACAAAGCAACTTGCATTGCAGGGATCATTCCTCTATTATCACTGGTTTTTTTCTATTTTTAGGTCGTCAGTCTTGGAATCAACTAGTCATGCAGTCCTGTTTCAAACTAACTCCTACATTTCAGAGGATCCATTATGAAGTGACCTTTAAATTTCGAAGAGAGTGATAAATCTAGACTTTGATATTCAGTGATTTTCAAATGGTACATGTTCTTCATTTTGAAACGAAACGAGATGGTTTCTTCCCAACTGGGCTGGCTATTTTTGAGAGACCATGGCATAGTTCTGGTGCAAAATTAAGATAGCAACCATGTTTATTAAATTGCATCAACCGTTGAGTAGAAATAATGAGGATTTCCCACCTAGGGTAAATCAGTGGTTGCTAGGAAACAGGCTCTTACCCCCGTCTCGTATTGATTCGTGATCGACCTCATTTTGAGATTCAAGCGGGAAGGAAAACTTTATCAAGAATGGCAACTAATACGAATGAATTTGGGAATGAAGCAAAGAATGAGGCAATGATAGAGAGAGTGAAGTTATTATGTCCATGCAGAAGCGCGCAAGTTGAGAGATTGATGGAACTGATTTCTGAAGATAAGGATGGCCTTGCTTGCCCGTGTATTTTTGTCAATGGTCATACTGGAACTGGAAAGAACCACGTTTTGAAAACGATAATGGACACATTTGATGTAAATATATTTATCCATACTCATCCATACATATAGTCTCCCCTCGATGCAAGGATAACTAGATGTTAACTCCGCTATTATCGACGTTGTGTATGGAAAGTGGGAAGCCTCAAGAAGGATGAGAAAAGAGGGTAAGAGAGATGGGAAGAGACGAAAAGGGCGCCCGCATCGGAGATGGTTGGACATAGTGGCGGAGGACTCCAGACTCAAATTCGAAGAGGCAACTGCTCTGGCTGAGACCGAATGGAATCGCGCTGACTCATGCTTCAAGTCACCAGGGGACAATAGAAGAATATCGATCCAATTTCACACAGTTTTGCGTATTCTTAGACAATATTTCACTCAATGCATTCAATTGTAGAGAATTTCGTTAAAAATGTCTGTCTGTGCCGTTTTCACAATTTTCATGATTATGATTATTTTGCAGATGAGAAGTGCCTTCATTAACTGCATCGAGAATTACTCAGCAAAGTTGATATTTGAAACAATACTTGAAACTGTGGAGAAAGCAAGAGGTGGTGATTTTGAAATGTTAACAAGGAAGAAGTGTGATAATTTCAACGATTTTGTGCGCAATTTGAGGGAAATATTGACTACATCTAACCCAAATGACAAGAAATTTTTCATAATTTTCAAAAAGGCAGAAAGGCTTAGAAGCATGGAATCAAATTTGTTGATGGGTTTAATGAACTTAGCAGAATTATGCAACATGAATGTTTGTGTTATACTTGTTACTGAAATCACAGTTGAGAACTTCTTATCAGGCACTGGATTTGTCATCCCAATGTTAGTCCATTTTGATCAGTACTATCAAAAAGAGTTAGTGAAAATAATGACACTTGATTGTCCAAATGGGTTCGATGAAACATTCTATGCAACTTACTGCCAGCTACTTGTAAGTGTCTTCTACCTTGCATGCAGAGACCTCAACGAATTGAAACATTTGGTATGTAAGCACATTCCTTCATTCTTGCAAACAATTCATCTTTTCTGTTGTTCCAATACAACTACATTATTTGCAAGCTCTTCTCACAAAGGGGAGTTACCAGTGTATACTATCAAGTATGAATTTGGCCTCATCAAAATGGTTTGGCTTGGGTGTTTATTTTCTTCTTCATTTCAAGATTCAAGTTATCTGATCATTTAGAACCATTTGAATTCTGAATTTCCAACTCAATTTTTCATCCCTGAGATCTTTTAATTTGGGTCGGTGAAATTTCATGGTATTTGAAATATGAAGCTTCAGTGGTTTCTCATCTTAATTTTTAGGCAGTCACAAATTTTCCAAAATATTGTAAACCATTAGAGGAAGACAGAAACACAGATGTGCGGAAGCTATGGAGGAGCATTGAACCAGAATTGAAAAAATGTTTGTCTGTGATTTATTTGAGGGAAGTGTCATCAGGATCAGAGAAAAAGCCCGAGGACCATTCTTCAAAGTCTGGTACTTAAATCTAACCACATTTTTAATTTAAGTATTGCAACATTTGTCGGTTGGTATGAACTTTTTAGAAGCAGTTAGTGTTATGTCTTACAGATGTAGTAGAACAATCAACTAAATTTCGTCCCAGTGGGACAGACTATGATTTATGGCATAAATTTTGTGGATTAGGTAGTGAAACTTGGAAATGGTGTGAGCAGGTTGAGCTTCAGGTAGTTCTTGCACATCCCAGTGGATCCAGTATGATATCCCTGATGTCCTGAGAGCAATGCCCGTAAAATTATCTGTAAAAGATGGACAGGTATGTACAGCTAAAGGATGCTGAGAACGAAGTTTGAGAGATTTGGTGAGGTTGTGATTGTTGGTGAGACAAATGACTTTGGACTGAGCATTACTCTAGAAAAGGGCAGCTTTGGGACTTGTGTATAGTTAGTATGTGAAAAGATCAGAAAAACCCGCAGCCTCTGGAGAGGACATCACAAAAAAGCAGGGAAGGCAGGAGAAGGGATGATGATCCAAGTCATCCCTCACCCTTGTGTCAATTGAAGAGCTCGCATTTAACTCATAAGTATCAGCGTATTCTTTTTGCATCAATGTTTACAATGTTTCATTATTTTCTCTTCATTGCAGTCACAAGTCATTTCTTTCATGCAATTCATAATTACTCTCTATTTACAGGAAAATTAAAATTGCCATTGGAATTACCATTTCTGTCAAAATATTTGTTGATTGCTGCATTCTTGGCATCAAATAATCCATCTCGTACTGACCGAAGATTTTTCTGCAAACGTTCTTTTGGAAAAATGTCAAAAAGGGCAAAGACATCAATAAAAACTTATCTATCAGATGGGAAGCTAACTGGTAAGTGTTTTCAAGTATTTTTAATTGAAAATATCAAATTCTACTCATTCTTGGGATCTTACTTTCTCATATTTTTGCTACTGAAAGCCCCTGTGGCCTGTAACAAAGCCCCCCAAAAAAAGAAAGAGAAAAGTCAAGAAGAGAGGGAAATTAGATCATGTTTGTTGATTCTGTCTTTGAAAGAAGACAAGTTGTAGGATTCTGGGAAGGAGGTAGAAAATGTTCCATAAATAAAAAGTTCTTAGAAGCAAGGGGTTTCATTTTGGCTTTGATTTTTGAAGAGGACGGAAAGCTTTACAGGTTTAAGGTGTTTGTGCACCAAGTTCAGATTGGATAATAGCCCATGGATGTTGCAGAACGAAATGGGGAGTGCTTGTAAAATGCGTGTTAATATAATGTGCACATTCAAGATATCACAGCAAACGATGCTGGATCAGTGAAAATGATAGTGGCAGCAATTATATAATAGCCCATGATAACTCCATTAGCTAACCTGAAGCCTTAGAAGGTGCCTTGGAGGGGTTTAAAAAGATTGGGGTCATACACAAGCTGATCAAAGTTATCTATGCTAATCAATCACATTAAAGTATAGTATCTATTCATCCTAACTTCAAGCATTTTGATGATTTCAAAACAGAGCTCTCAGAGCCTGCAAGATTTTAGGACACTTGGCCAAGCCAGCCAAAAGAGCTAGTATCTTTATCCTAGAGCTGAAAAGTGACAGACTGGCTGAGGTTATCACAAGGTAGAGCTGTGGTACTACATCAGACGATAAGACAAGCTCTTTTTATGTCTTGAGTATTTCTTTGCTAATAGTTTTCTTTTATAATAATATTTCTTTTATTATAATCCTATGTCATAGTGCAACCTTCATATGATGCTTCTTTTCTTGTCTTTAGGACCAAAAGCTTTCCCTCTGGACCGTCTGATAGCAATATTCTTTAGCATCCTTGGAGAAGATTTAGAACCAAATGCTGGTCTACTGACACAAATCTCCTCCTTAGTTAGTCTAAATTTACTAGCAAAGGTTAGTGCAGATGACCAAATTGATGTGGCAAAGTATAAATGTTTGGCAACAGTTGACTTTATTAAGTCAATTACAGAAAATTTGGAATTCCAATTAGACCAGTACCTTTTTGACGTTTGAATATAGTTGCAAACCTACTTTTACGATGTTTGTCATTTTTTGCTGGAAACAACATATTAAATTATTCTCAATGAACTATTGCATTTTTGTAGCCATTAAACTTCCACTAACAGAAAGAACTTCAGCTAATTTGCACAAAAGCACGCTCAGGTGCTAAGTCTGAAGCGATGCATAATGACGTAATGTTGTGAAAGGGGTGGTTGAATTGATATTTCCATCACGAGGTTGGTTCAACAGGTTTATACCTAAGTGTTCTTGTTCCTAAGTTATTGTCATATTCCTCAAGGCGTACACGAACCACGGACGTCTATTTTGATTCTTGCAATCCATTCGAGTTCAGTTTCTTGTAGAAATACTACGGATAACATCAATATCTTCACCCTCTAACTGGCTTGTCTTTTGCTTTTAATCCTTCACTACACTGGTTTTGGTGGAAAATTTTTCCTCTTAACGAGCTCCACCACCCTTAAGGTGCATTTGTCCCCCTTGCGAATATGACATTTAACGAGATGCTAATTATTTACGAGATCTGCAGCAGATCGAAGATCGATGAATGAAATATAAACAATTCATGCAACGAAAAGACCTGAAAGAAATGAAGGGATTATGAAGATATGAGTCAAGTCCGATTTCTGCCTTCCTGGCAATCAATTGAATAAGAATGACTAGCTGGGCCAAAAATCAGATTGCTAAGCAATTAGCAAGGTATGTTCACATATAGGCCTAGGCCTGTCTATTTAGAATTTGGCCTCTAATGCCTTCTGTAATGGCCATGCCTCTCACTTAAGTGTAGTTTGCCATCGCAAAGTAAATATTGCCAGTGAAATTTCAGAGGTCCTATTATGTTATATCCTTTCTATTATGCTTGACCCAATTCTTTGGTTGCAAACTATTGCAATTTCAAAAGAAGCATTATCTAGATTGATAAATTTCGCAAAGTAGCTTCAAATGTATTATTGCTTTTGATGTGTGCAGTTTGGTAGAAAATGACTTGCAATTTCAAGATATCCTATGATTTGAGGCTACGATTTCTCGCGTTTAGGTAGTGTAAGATTATCTTGTCGTACTCATTTGGCTCCGTTCTGATACGGTATCTAGGTGTCATCGAAGTATTCCCTCGTGAGCTGCCACCATCATCACCGCCATTATCACGGATATCATCACTAACATCAACAGTCTATCACCACAGCATATTTACAATCATCATTTCAACTATCGTAGATATCATCGTAGCCATTTTAGATAACACCGTGTCCATCACAGATGTCATCACAACCATCATAATTATTATCTTGATGTGGAAGTGACATTTCACATATGGAAAGAATTAGTTTCTTTCATTGTGATGAATTACAAATATGGGTAGCAGGGCTGTGACAAGAACTCTTTTTCCATGGACCCAATTCATGTTCATTTTTGCAGCAGCAATGCATAATGGAGGCATAGTAATAATAATAATAATAATAATAGATAATGCATAATAATAATTCTTGCATATACCTCAGCAGCAGCAGCAAAAGAGTGTGCAAGGACGTGCAAGAGTGATGTTTAATAGCACAACAGAAGAAGAATTACTATCTTCATTGTCATTATAAGCATACCTTTAGAATCTCAAACGGCTATTGGCTCACTCTTCTATCCACATCCTGCTTTTACCTCCTTCTTTATCCAGGCATCCACCTTTCAACTTCCATCCTGCTTAATGAAAATTACATAAGATATCATTTTAGGTTTTTGTTCATTCTAGGTTTGTCAAAAACTTAGAGCCTAGCCAAATAAGTTTGAAGTTTTTAAAAGGCGAAGGGGAACTGTCCAACTTGGAGTTAAATGAGCAAGTATTGTCAGAACTGCTTGAGTTACCACCTTGGCTTCAATTAAAGAAGGCTGTTTGTAATAGAATTTGTGCAAAGGTATGGTTTTTCATTGTTCTTTTATTTGTAAAATTTGACAAAAGTTATCTACTGAAAAAGAAGTTTTCAACTGTTTATGAAGAGGGCAAGGCTTCTTCATTTCTTCAACCACATTGCCATCTTATTGAGTAAATCATCCAGTAGACTGGAAAGAGTTGCCAAGTTTTTGATTTTAAAATTTGCCAAGAACATTGTATTATTACCTAAATTTGCAGATTTATTTGACCTGTCAACATTTTTTGTTTAGATTCACTGGACAAGTTTGAAAACAGACCCAATTAGACTGGTAGGTGTTTAAATGTGGTAATCTTATGCATGACCTTTCCTTAACGTAATAATGGGAAGCAAACTACAAAAGATTAAAATGCATGCAATACGATGCGGAGCGCAGCTGCCAGTTACTGTAGAGTCAGTCAAGTTCTTTTCTCTGCCAGTTTCTGCAGCCAGTTTGTTTCAAGCTTTTCACCGCCAGCTTTCAGTGCATTTCTCCAAGCTGGTCTGTCTTCAGCGATCGCCTCCGATTGGTTGATGTCCACACCGAGGGCCACAAGATTCCGTTTTGCTACATCTTTGAAACGCAGAGTGCAAATGTTTTATGACATAATCAGCCTTGATTTTTAATCTCAAATAGCAAATGACAAGAGGAATTTTTAGCATTGAAGATTCACAAGTGCTTAAGTTGAGAAAAATGGAAAAGTGTAAGTGGCAGATGTCAAGTAGAGAAGATGAGCAAGTTTTTATAGGGAAAAGATGTGTGAAATATCAGAGTAAGATAGGTCAGAAACGAAATTCAGAAAATTGTTATGAAACAGTGATTGTGAAGAAAATGTATTATTTCATAAGTGAACAAAAGCTGAATTTTGTTTGCTGAAAATCTTTTATCTTGTGCTCATTAGCATATGAAATGTCAAATAATCACAAAATGATGCTGATCTTGATGAGCAAAATAGGATATTTTGATATGCATCTTTCTTAGTTAGCTCTTAATCTAACATTCAATACTATCATCAATGTTGGTAGAAAGGTCTTCAGCACAAGATTAGCCAAGATGTATTTATGCAAATAATTTATTTGCCTTGAACAAGAAAGAAACAATTTGACACATGAAAACTTCCTTGGCAATCATTCATATTCAAGAAATTCTTAATAAAATTGTTTTTTATATTGTGAAAAATAAATTGTATTTTCTAGTTCCTTGACTGTGTTGAAGTTGAGATTCATGCAAGTGACCAAATTGTGACATTGCAGCAGCATGCTACTCCATCTCAAGCTAAATATGCCAGGTTGCTCAAACATTTCTGTATCTAATTTCATCAAATATCACATCTTTGAGAATATTTATGGTGATGTGTTGCTTAGTTGTCCCCTTTGACTCCTTACATATATATGTAGCTGCATAGGAATAAGTAAAGTCTGAGCAAGTAGTTTACATCAACATTGTGTAGGAATATTGGATATTGACTGCTGCTTGGTGGATCAATGTTAAAGTTTCCCCAGACCATCTTTCTTGAGTACAGTAGATTCTAATTGCTGAATTTTTTCTTTCTAAGTAAAGAGAAACATCAAGCACCAAAAGCAAGTAAATATGGGTTTGCTGAGAAAGTTGTGGATGGAATGTTTGTGTCAATTAACAGTGTTCTCGTCTCATTCAAAGCTTCTGGGTTTAAAGCATCATTTAGCATGTCCAGATTCATAGTCCAGAGCACTGACCAGCACTGGACCGTTCCAAATAATTTACGAAAATCAAGAATAAAAGATGAGCAGAGGGGTCAAGTTTTGATTTTCAAGGAAATAAAATGGAGCACCATGAGATTGGATGCAGATGCAGCTTACGCAGAGGTTCAATTTTTCTCTCATTCTGTCTAGTAGATAATTCAACTTTTATCTTGGTTATGGATGAAAGCTTTTGCATTTAGAATCGTGTGAAGTCTACATGCGTGGGTTTGAATTCCGTCGTTGGAACCACAAGCCAACAGTCAGCCTTCGGAGGTCGGTAAATTAGTACTCAGAAGTAACTCTGAAGGCACAAGCACTGGACACACATTGATAACAGCTAAGCTAAAGCTGAAGCGTTTCATCCAGTATAAAGATTTAAAATTATTATTATCAAATTTCTTTTACTTTACTTTTTATACTTTATGCTTTTTTGCAATCTGCACCGATTGCAGAAATTTGCTTCATTCTTTTATTTGAGTTCAAAATATTCTCTTTTTGTTCCTTCTTGTTAGAGGATTGCTCTATGAGATTCATAAGGATGGGTTAAACAGGTAGTTAATCAAGTATAGCTAAATGAGATAATATCATTCGCCCTATCAAGATTTTAGTAACCATCCAAGTGTGCTCACAGTCAAACAGAGCCTCAGCCTTGCTCAAGCTTTTCAATTTTCCCACGTACACCCGTTGAATGTTGTGAACTTTGTCAAAGCATTAGGTGCTAGCAAATAGGAAGCTCTCCTTGTTGATCAAGATGGCATAAGACAATTCTCATCCACATTTTACTGAATGTATGCATGCTGTTTTGGCAGCTTGGTCCCCCAAAATTCATGAACAAATCTATAAGCCTCAACAGAGCCTTAGACTCAGTATCAAAGCAAAAAGTGAAAGCAATGCGCATCTCTAATGGAATTCCACCAAAGCCCTGATGATGCTTGATTACAGGGGTACAAAAGGACAACTGATAACATTTGACGGACTCAGCGAATTATTTGAAGGACATGCGGCTGGAGGGCTGCAAGGTGACAAACTTGCTCCTTTTATATTTGTCATAGCTGTAGACTACGTTCTCATAAAGATTATCTTGAAATTGAGAGAAGAATCTGGTTGCTCAACTAAACCCAGGAGATTCAGACGACATCCTGCTGAGAACATCAAAGAACTTGACTTTGCGGATGATATTCCCCTCCTGTCGGAAAATACAGACAAACACAAAGATTGCAGCTGTCTACAAAGAAGTAGACTGCGTCGATCTTTACATCAATAAGGGTAAAACAGAGTGCAAATATTCTGGAAAATCTGAGTAAGACCCAAGGAGGAGAGCCCAGGCATTCGCAGTCTCTGATCGTATTTGGCGAGTGTGGGAATCCAACGACAGTAGAAAGGGGAAAGGGTGGCGCTTCAAAGGGTGCATTTAACCTGTCCTGCTTTACGGAGCACGAACATTGGCACTGGCCAAAATTCTGACGAAACGTGCCAGTTACCACTGCAACAGAATACTCTGGAAGTCTCAGGGATGGATAAATATAGATAGGAAGACTGTGACAGAAATCCATGGTGAGCCAAAGAAGCCATCTGAGATCACCTAAATGAAAGAATACTGGAGTTTATTGGGAACTAACTACGGAGCAAGGATCAACCAGTTGGAAACCTGGTCGTTTGGCAAGCTGCAAGGCCACGGGGGATGGGGCAAGGCTGCAGACATATCGCAACTAACTACTGATGAGGTTGCTACGTTGTCAAGACAAAGATGATAATGATGATGATAAAAAAATTATTGGTGTACAAATGGGCAGTCATTTCGATGGGACGCCATCTGACCTATTATCTGGCTTTAAGCACGGATACAGTATGCAAAATGAAGGAATTATTTTGTACTACGGAAACCTGGAAAAATGTCTTGATACCAAAGACATTGCTGGTGCTGTTCTAATGGGTTTATCCATAGCATATGACTGCATACCACATGATCAACTCTCATAGCGAAATTTGAGGCATACGGCTTTGGAAATCGTGTGTTAAAACTGGTTACGGACTGTCAGTTGACTAATCGCAAACTGAAAATCAAACTAGGTTCACTATATAGTGCCTTACAAAAAATTTTAACACGTGTTCCACAGGGGTCTGCCCTTCTCTTCAATGTTTTTATAAGAGATCTGCTGTACTCATATTTAGAGGCTGAAATACACAGTTTTTCTGACAGCACAGCACTTTATGATTCCGTCGCAATCAAATTAGAAGACGATTTACAAAATGTTTAGATTAGTTTAAAAAACGGGAGTTGTGCTAATCCAGGCAATTTTCAGATGAGATTTTTTGGATCTCAAGAGAAATAACCCCTTTGTCTCAGAATCGGTGGACAGAAAGTGGAGCAAAACGAGGAGGTGAAGCTTCTCGATTTTCGAATAAACATCAAATTAAGTGTTGATACACATGTACAGGAGGTTCTTCAGAAAATGGATCCTTCATAAGGATTCTTCTCTAGCAGAGCTGTTAACGGTAATATGGATAAGAGAGTTTGGTATGGAGGCGAAGCCTCATCATTTGAACAGTTCCTGGAAGGGAGTGGAAGTATTGCAGTCCTTCAAAAAACGTGCAAAGCTCCATGATTGAAATTTACGAGATCATAAACCACATAAATCTATCATATATTTGGGAGTGCTTTGCAAAATGATTCTTTCCATTACAATCTTCGCACTGAAGTGTTATGCAGGCTTCCACCAGCACAGTTTCATCGATATGGACAAAATTCTCTCTCGCGTTTAGAGGTTATCTCCTATGAAATACTCTAGAGAATAAACTTAAGTGATCTGGTACCTTGACAAACTTTAAAAGAAGATCGCAAAATTGGATGGCTAATGTTGCAGTTGTTTACGTTACCAATGGGGACAATGCAGAAACCTCCACGTTGGTATCCCTGGATATTGACCGCCCAAAGTGATCTCGACTCGTTTTTGTCGGCTCGTAACCGATTCTGCAACCACTTTCCCTCGAAGCACATCGGAGGAAAGTCTCAATGAAGAAGGTTGCCAATAATTGTCTCTTGTTTTCTATTGTTTTGTTTTTGTTTTAATTAGTTTTTATTAACTATGTTATGATGATGAAGATGATTTAGGGTATTCGATCCACCGCCAGCAGGACATTTTGACTCTCCCAGCGGTCTCGCTGCCTCTGTACCCACGATCGATGCACCGCGTCCGCACCTGCTGTGAGGTCCTAGCGCCATTTCCGTCTGTCCTCAGGCAGACGCTTCCAGTCGGCGTCGAGTTGGATCGCGTCCTTGTAGCAGAGCAGCTGCGGATCCTCGTGACTGCTTCCTCTCCAACAGTCTAGTAGCTCTCCTTAGAGCAGACCTTTTCGGGGTTTGCGTTTCCTCCATTCAACTGACGTGGCCGACCAAGTGAAGCTACATGTGGTCCAGCCGTGCTTTTATTGTAAACACTCCCGTGTGTTTCACAACTTAAAAGTCCATCACCCGCTGTTTCCTGGAGATGCAAATGATGTTCACAGCAAGTGCTTAGCAGCTGGAGAGAGAACAAGCTATTGTCTAGAATATAGATTTCGTGCCTATTATTTTGGTTCAAAATTATATGGTCACCAAAAATAGTAATACTTTGCCAGTATTTATGCAGGTAGTATCAGTAGTTTTTTAGATACCTACTCTGGAATCGCGGTTATAAGAATAATAATTTGTTTCCCTTTTGGTTTCAAAAGTACATTTTTAGACAATTAAATTTATTTAAATGTATTCTTGTGTTTGTAGACCACAGAACAAGGCTCCATTCCCATTAGATTGATTACAAATAATTCAGCGATTCGATTAACGATCAAGAAGCGATTGAATGATTGCTCGTTGGTTTCGTCAAGATTAGAAATAGTACTGGATGATATACTTTGGATATTAACGCAATCGCAACTGCTGAAACTGTCTTCCTTTGTGCACTACATCTTACGAATAAGACAGAAGTTTCTTCCTATGGCAACTCACAATGAAAGCCCAAAAGATCACAGGCCAGCATCGAGCATCGAAAACACCCAAGGTCAGCAAATGAATTCATCACCATTCCAAGGGCAAGGTTATGGATCAACATTGAACAAGTTGTTCACAGAGAATGATGTTAGTGAAACTTCATATCACTTGCGAACGAATCAAATAGATTTGCATCTTTGTGATGATCAGACATTAAGTGGAATTACACCATCAACCAAAGCAAGAAATGCCCCATCAAACGAGGAAGTGGATCAATCAGGAGCCCTTTTGATTTCCATTTATAAATTCCAACTTGATCATTACCCATACCACATTGCTGGTTTGAAAAGAAAGCTGGAGAGGACTGATGACGATGCTTTGTTCAGTAGAAGACAGTGGGCCCAACAGCTCTTCGATTTCTTCCTGAAAAATGAAGGCAAGCAAATTAACCAGATTGCCAACATGGTCAGTTCTAATCCTAAATTTGTTTCAATTCATCTCATTCACTGATGTAGTTTGGCTGCCCTGTTAGATTACATTCATTACATACATTTCTCATGTACTCATTCATTACATCCATGCTTAAATTATTGTGTCATATTTCATTTGTTGTTTTGAGTTATTTCTAACATCATCTTCATCGCTAGATGATGTGCGTCAAACTGCATGTCACTCTGTGAGTAGATGGTCACAGCAGGGTTAGAGCATTTGTGCTTAAGGCCCCTGTTTGAAGCACCCTCCTTTCCTGTTTTGGAGTCTGTGACAACGCTTTGTCCACCAAGCATTGATTAGATACATGGCGTATATTTGGGGTAACACGCGGCGAGTAAAAGAATTGATCTATTTTCTAGTTTACTCTCCAAGCAAAAATCAAGATTGATAGAAAAACTAAGCCTTGAATTAATGTTATGTTTATTTTGCACTCGGCAGCTTTCCAAAACGTCAGGTGCTCACAGAAGACCGATGATGTATGAGAGCTTTTTTCTGATTTCATGTTCAAAATTTGCCATCATGCAAGTGAGCACAAGCAATCGACAAGAGCCAAAGCCATTTCTTTCATCCGACAAAGAAAGTCTGTTTTTGCCAGATGACATGAATTCATTCCTTCTTGATTTTACTTCATATTATTACATTGGATATAGAAACATTCCCGGTAAGCCTTTCGCAAATTTTCAAGTTTTGAAATTTCGTAGAATTTGCTTCCACTTCCTCTCTTTCATCGCTTCGAGTTGTTTTCTAAGTCATCTAAAAGTTTATTTCTGTGATGGAGAATGTTTCATTGTTTTTCATATGATTTCTCATTTTGAATTCTTTTACTATTGAAGTGCACATGTAATTCAATCTGTGTATCTTTTTGCAGTGCCCCCTTCTAACATGTTTCTAAAGATGAATCCACTGAAGCTGACTTTTAGTCCCTTGACTTGCATTTGGTTGAATAAATTCATTCAAAGTGTTGTTGCTGGTTTTGTAAGTACCGTCGTCCTCATTTCACGTCACTTTTACATTTTAATCTCGCCCCACTGTACTCTTAAATATTTTATTTATTTCTTCTTTTGATTCAGAAAAGTTTATTGGCTACATGGTTGCATAATTGATTGATTCATCTTCTACCTTTCTGTTTTATTGATAGGTTGTTTGATTAGTCGATCGGTCGACTCTTACTATCATTATAGTAGAACGAGAGGCCGATAGGTGATAGACAGATAGAGAGATAGATTGATAAACGGATAGACAGATAGATAGATAGATAGATAGATAGATAGATAGATAGATAGATAGATAGATAGATAGATAGATAGATAGATAGATAGATAGACAGATAGATAGATTGATAAACGGATAGATGAATAAATGGATGGATAGATCGATAAATATATAGTTTGATAGATAGATGGATGGATAGATAGATAGATAGATAGATAGATAGATAGATAGATAGATAGATAGATAGATAGATAGATAGATAGATATATAAATAGATAGATTGATAGATAGACAAATAGATGGAAATATGGATGTGTAGAGGATAGGTAGATTGGTTCAAAATGGTAGGTAGACTGTTTGATTCATTTATTGATCAATTAGTTGATTGACTGCCTCACTGCTTTACTAGCATACTCATCAATCAGTTGATTGATTGATTGGTTGATTGGTCTGATTTATTATGTTTTTGATGTTTCATGGAATTATTTTTTCGTAGGAATGGACAAAAGAGTTTATGACAAAGGAGACTGGACCGCCTGAACATCTCGATATTCGAATAGAATGTCTAATGCCACAGGTTATTTCAATTTATTTTTTTATCTGTTAAAGTACTTTGTCAATTTTAAAAGGAAAATTTTAAAGAAAAACACATTTTGCTGTTAAACTCAGAACCTGATTGTTATCAAGTCTTTTACAGTTTTCACCCTACCTCTTGTAAGTTTGATCCCTTAACTTTAGAATTTTTAGTTTCAACAGGACCTTTGTTGATAGCAGTAACATCTTTCTTTACTGAAAAAGTTATCCTGTATGAATATGGTATTATTATTATTATTATTATTGTTATTATCCATTAGACTTTCATGATTTTTATGCATCTTATCCAGTTCTTTCCTTACCATGGCCGCTAATCATATTCATTGAATTTTAAAGTTTTGAGCATTTCCTGCAAGTGCAATTTGTCTACTTTTGTTTCTTTTCTTTGCAGTTCGCTGCAGTTTTTAAAGAAGCATTTGAGTGGGAAGCTTACCGAAATGAATTGAAATGCCTTCATCTCTTTAACGAATTACTAGAATTGAAACTAGACAAAAAATTGTCATAGATCACAAAAAGAGACAATCTTTCTAAGTTTTGAAATAGGAAAAAGTTGTCAGAATAGTTTAGGGATGTCATTTTTCATTTGTCTCTTGTTGCAGGTGACAATCCCGTGTGAAAGTGACCCCAGTTTGCCACATCAAGAGGAAAGACCCAAGGCACTTCAAGTACAAATTTCACAGGCTGTGATATCGAATTCCCGAATAGGAACAGCAACTTCCCAATCAGATTTGTTGATGGATGTTCAAAATGCACTCGCGTCCAGGGTGTACACAGCTAGCAATTCCTTTCCCAATGTCCATTGTGATTATGCTCATCTTCCTAATGATTATTGGGTTAACGATTACAGCATCATTCACAGTCGCTTTTTTAACATTCATCAAAGGGAGCGAACCTCTCCTTTAGGACAAAACGAAAACGGTGCTTGTGACGCTGAAGGGCAAGGCGAAAAGAAAAATGCGAAGGAAGCTACTGTACCCAGAGTTATATGGTGTATATGGTGCGAACAAATATGGATTGACTTTACAGGTGTTGAAAAATCGTTTGGTCGCCCTGTCACATTAATCGATGCCGTCCCGGTTCGTTTGTGGTTAAGTTTCCCCGTTCTCGTTCAGAAATCAATAGCAAATGTTGACGTAGAAAGTGGATATTTGGTGAATGCAACATTAAATGGTTCAATTTCAAGCAAGGAAGAGGCGGTTAACGAGCCTTCTGCAAGACATTGGATTAAGACCAGCTCCACATCATCACTTCCTGCGTCATTTAATTCTAATGCAATGATCTCTTCACCGAGCAACGCCAGCTCTTGTAGTTCTGTGTCCATTGAGAGCTCAGCTAGCAACCAAGATAAGCTGATAGGATTGGATCAAACAGTTCATTACCACAGGGATGCAAACAGAAACAGCCGAATGGACAAGCTCACACCAAGCGATTTTCATGCAACACCTCTAAGAACAAGTTACTCTGACACAGATTTAATGCCAAATGCTGAATTCGGACCTATTTCTAATTCATTGGAAGACTTTAGCACTCAGCCAACGGAGGGCCTTGATTTAGATACAGGACCACCACCGCCTTACTCGATTTCTCAAGTTTCTGGAGCGAAGATGGGGCAGAGTTTAAATGTTGGTTCAAGTGAGTCATTGCCACCAACATACAGTCAATTGCCTCCATATCAAGCTACTTTAAAAGAAGAGGATGAAATCGAGGCGCCGCCATTGCCTAGAAAGATACCGAAAGAAGTGACCGATTACTTTTCATCAAATGAAGGAGGGAAGATTGAAGGAAAAATTGGCGATGAAGTGACAAGGAAATTGCCAACGATTGGCAGTATTCTTCAAGTAGCAAAAGAAACATGCATTCAACTTGACCATTTTCAATTGGTTTTTTTGATGCGATTACAAGAAATGTTCGCTGATGTGGCTTTGAAGATCAGCGAAGATACTATGAAGTTTCAAACATTGCAATCGCCCCTTCATAAAGGCGATTCCGAATCGAGTTGTTTCTCGTTGCATTTGAGTCTTCCCTCTGTCGATGTCAATATCATTTTGCCACCATTAGAAGATGTGGAAAAGGAACAGTTATTGTCACTCGATGAGAGGATGGCTAGTGGGAAACTTACAAGGTTCTACCAACTTTTGCAATCCAAAGATGATAGACACGATAATGGGGAAGAAATGCGGAACACCTCAGGCGATTCCGATTCGGGTGCAGTATCACAAAGTGAAACAAGCTGCTCATCTAGTGAAAAAAGCAGCACAAATTCACCCTCGAAAACTGCGCTTGTAAATTATGAGCAACAAGGAAGTAGTTGTCAAAGCAGAGAGATGTCTGAAGAGACCATTGCTGAAAAAGGGAAAATGCAAGCTTATGAAGGAAAATTGAAAAAATCTGATGGAAATGAATTCACGTTTGAAAATTCAGCGTCTATGGGGAAAAATTCTGCGGACGCAAAGGATCGTGATGTTACACGTGAGAGACCTGTTGTCGAAACTCGTTTTGATGTCCCTGCGGTCCCTGCGGATCACGTGATGATTGCAGATTACTCAGACGATGACGACAACGACGAACTTTATGCGGAGGAGGATGCTGCGGAATATTGCAACGGATCAAATGTAATTGATGTGTATGAATCAGAGGCTAAGCTACGTAGTGCCTTGCGAGTGGTTAATACATCAGAAATTGGTGTACAAACTGAAAGTGAGACAGTTGTTGATGCTGGCTATGAGACATACAGAGATGAAGAGGTTTCGGTTGTATGTCTGAAGTGCAAAAACGTGCGAGTAGCATTGCAGAGCGAAAATCAGAATTCATTGGTAAAAATCGTGGTTGATGTAGTGAGACTAAAAGAGAAAGGGAACATAACGTATGGCATGACATTGGATCATAGGTTATCGGCTGATAAAGGAAAAGAGAAAGAAGACCTCATTGTAACTGACTCAAAACCTCAAATCATGGTACGGTTGGTGTCAGGACCTGCTGCGAAGGAGCACGGAGAAGATGCAGTTGAACTTGGTTTTGCTCATGTCAAGGTCAGCAACTTGACTGCTGAATTGCGCCTTAGCAGCGCAGAAAGTTTGAGTGAATTTGTAGAAGATGAATACCTTGCAAAGAAAATGCCATTCAAAGTTGAATTAGATAATTTGAATGTGAAATTAATGGATAACAAAGCTAGAAGGTATTTGTCAGCAATTTTACCACCTCCAATGGAATTGCATCTCGGAGAGTTATTGGTAACAGGATTAGCCAATGGGAATATAAAGTTGTCAAACAAATGCATTATGGGAGTGAAAAATGGCACGGAAGCTTGTGATTTATATGAAAATCAATTGGTGTATGAGGCGGCAAACGGGAAGGAGAAGAATGTGGAAATGAGATTCGAAAATGAAAGACTGCTAGACGATTTGAAGCTTTCGAATGCGCGCTTGGTGAGTTTAGAGCAAGAGAGAGATGCCATCTTGAAGGTAGTTGAAAAGTTACAGCAGGAGTTGATGTGGTCAAATCATGAAAATGACAAACTTATCGAAAAAGTGAGAAATTATAGACTTTACATCAAGGACCTGACAAGGAAGTAATTCGCTTCAATTTTTAAACTTCTCTATTTGATTAGAAAATGATGTATTGTTTGTTGTTTAAATCCAAGCTTTCGCTGTTCAAGATGACAAGTCAACTACCGTTTCACCTTAACATTCCCTTGTAAATCAAACGGGGACTCGTTTCATGTCCAATTTCCTAGAGATGAATGGTAAAGACTTGAAAAATCTTATAATGGTACTATGGAGGCTTTGGCGATTGAATTTTGTCCTCATTTTAGTTTGAAAATCTGAACACATTATGCAGATCAATCAACTTTACTCTTTTGGTATCATAAGTATAAAAAATTGTTTTTATGTGAAATGATTTGTCCTATGAAACATTGAAAAATAGTTGAATGGGTATTTTATCACTGGAGTTTGAAACCAATTCCACTTCATCTTTCTTGCAGCTATGCATTATAACATTAGAAGGCTTTAAAGGTTGTTAGCCTCAGGTGATGAAGTTTTCTGGTCACCCGCCCCACGTGGTCTAAGGCAGAATGGGATCTGCATATTAAAATGGGCCCATCAACTGATCAACGTGACCGGACATGACCGGGCGCGGGCGACACACCCCCAAGCTGCCACCTGCCCCAATTTCACAATATATTCAAATCCGTAGAGGAAATCACACGGGGGTTGAGGAGGGGACTTTGCCTTCCCATATTGCCTTTTCAATACATCCTAGACTATAGATGGTTGCCACGAGTTCCCGCTATAAAGATTAGTTCTGAATGCAGCATTTGCAAACCATTCAAATTACTTGGTTTGTAACCCAATGTCTTATGTACTTCATTTTGGCAGCAATCAATACTCAGCATCAATTACAATCGGGTTTTTAGGGCCCATTCATTGTCTCTGCCTCAGGCTGGGACTGAAGAGAAATGTTTATTCGGGTAAATTTGTGTTTTACCCAACCTTGTGGACTACAAATATAGTGCTATTAAAATATGCTACCCAACCCTTGAAAGACAAAAAATTACCCAACCAGAAGGCTGCCTGAAAAATGATTTACCCAACCTATTTCTCTTCGGCCCCAACCCGAGGCATGAATATTGATCGGTGCCTTATTGGAAAATTATTCAGGTAGTGAATTTTCACTAGGGACAATGGCTAATTGGGAGTTATTGTTCATCGGAAAATAGCACTGTCAGTATTTCCTTCTGTCCTCCCAACCTTTGTCATCATTTATTGTCATCAAACCTACTGCGTCGCAAACTCTTTTTCGAGCGTAGTAGAAACCAGAGATAGGCCTCTGAGTATTTTTCTAGGGAAGTGAACTTTGTGAAATTGTTTCCAACTGTCTTCCTCACCAATAGTGCTTTTACTGTGACAAGTGCTGGAAGCGAACTCGCTACCCACGTGTTATGAGTCTGGTCTTGACGCTGATCACCTTATTCAAATTATATGATCACGTGGGACTGCCAAAGATGGCGGAACATGACAACATTACAGTTCCTGAGAAAATGGACCAGATCAAAGAAGGTGACCGAGAAAATGTATTAGAGGGTTATTTTGAAAGAGCTGCCACAGTATCAATGATTCCAATGAAGTTTAAAGATCATAATGAGGTTGGCTTATAAATCTTACGACGGTTTCAGGTCTAAATTACTGAAACCCTTTTTTAACATTTCGTCCCAGTACAGCAGTCGCGTTTATTTCGAGGACTTTACTCATACTTTTATGTCACTGGCCTACAGAGAGCTTCAGTGACCTCATTGTTTCCAAATGAACGAAGAAATGTTGATTGTTGGCAAGTTATCTACTGTAAATGTCCGCCATTGGTTTGCATGCAATTAAAGTCCTCAATTGAAAAATTGCCTCCATTTTTCAGGCAGAGTTTATTGCAAATGCATGTGAAAAATACAGAACCCTAGCATCCACACCAAATATTTCGTCTGCGAAAGTTATTTCCAGAAATGATGATCTACGGGAGAGGAAATATACAGTTGTTGCTGAATACAGCCAGCAAGATTTAGTGAATAAAGAGAAGAAGATATTCGAGAAAGTTTCGACCGTGAATTTAAATTGGGAAGAAAGGCTTATTGATGTGAATGATCCTTCTTATCCCACTCAAATTAAGAATTTGTAAGTACAGTTTGGATATGAAACCTAGCATCATACAATCATGAAAATCCTCTCTCAAATTCTGGTCTTTCACTCTACCAACATCCATTTGTAAATTTTAATATATTCCATGCAATTCCTCTCTTCTCTGAATGCTGTGTCAGAGACTCATGTACTACAATCAATACAACCAACTAAGCATAGGTACTACAGATTCTTACTGGTGCCTTTTATCAATCTATCAATTAATCATTCATAACCTGCTGGTGCATTTCTGTGCCTGGCTAATGAGATGGTGCCGTGGTACACAGATTGTTTTGTCGTTTTTGTTTGTTGTTCTTGTTGAAGTATTTTTAAAAGAAGTGTTAATTCCGTTCGTAGCTAGAACCAGATGAATTTATGTTCATTTCTGCTGCAAGCGGTATAGAAAATTGTTAAGTAAGAATTTTTAATATTTTCATTGATAAAAAAAAGAAAAGAAGGAGACTCATGTTGGCTATCATGTCTCGAAAATCAACATATGAACTCACTTGTTCCTGAATGCTGACTGCACCACATCCAGTAGCCAAAACTATTTACTTTGGCCTCAGTCTTCCTTGTTGTCTTTTTCTGTCGATATTCACTTCCAGCGCCAGCTTCTCTAATTCTCCTTTCCTGCCTCCATCCAACAAGCATCAACTGTCTTCTTCTCATTGTCATCAAAGAGCTCCTTTCCATACCCACCATTTCAAGCATATGCATGTTCAAAATTCTTCTCACCCGGGATGTTGACATCATTCTTTGATAGTAGCATATTTCCAGTACCACATTTCCAGAACTTCTTTCTGCAGCTTAAGGTCCAACATTCAAAGCCTTACAGCAAATTTGACCGTACTCAGCATTTCAGTACTTTTATTTGTAACTTCATGCTGAGCTACTTGCCTGTGAGCATGGTTTTCTTCTCAGTGACGGTGTTGGTGGCAAGAACAAGTCTGCTAATCTCCTTGGCATATCTGCATTCCCATGTTACATGGCTGTCTGGGTAGTCAAGCTGATTTCTCTGCTTTTGCTTCACTTCATCCAGGATGCTACCACTGTTGGGGATTTTAGTCTCAGTCAGAACCACAACCTACGTCTTCTTTTTGTTGCTTGTCAGACCTATTTTT
The DNA here is from genome assembly GCA_964026355.1 of Pseudorhiza aurosa. Taxonomy (NCBI): domain Eukaryota; kingdom Metazoa; phylum Cnidaria; class Scyphozoa; order Rhizostomeae; family Lychnorhizidae; genus Pseudorhiza; species Pseudorhiza aurosa. Next base: position 6,617,967 of record OZ032130.1, read on the forward strand.
TTGCTTTCACTTTGCAAAAAACTTGGAAACTGTTGCAAATTTTCTTATGATGTAGCCATCAAGACTATATCACCAGCATATTGGATGTTATGGACCTGTGAACCATTGATCTTGCTACCTTCTGTTGTCGCAATTCTGCGCATTGCATTTTTGGCATAGAATAAAATTAAGCCTGGTGATAGAATGCACCCTTGCTGCTCTCCTCAGCTAATCTGAGCACACCTACTTAGATTTCTGTTTATTGAGATTGCTGCAATGTATCCCCTCTAGAAGTTGTTCATATGTTCAGTAGCCAAAGATCTTTCTCATCAATTCCTAACATCTTCAGATCATTTAGGAAGATTTTGCCCTCTACCTATTCAAGTGTTTTTTTGTAATCGCTGAATGCTGTGTATATCGATTTGCATGGGAATCAATCTTTCTTCAACTGTTCTTAGCACAATTTCTCACTCTTCAAATTATAATTTTTATGAAAATTAAGAGGCTGATCAGCTGATTATTACCACATTCAAGTAGATCACCTTTTTTGTGAAGAGGAGTGAATATAGACCTTTCATTTA
>OZ032130.1:6623526-6638526 GCA_964026355.1 Pseudorhiza aurosa
GAACGGAATGAAAAATATTAAAATGATCGATCTTGTAATAGGAGCTACCGGAATGGTCCTAGATTCTACAATCAAGAACTTTAAGACCCTTTTTAAAGAAAATTCCACAGACGCATTACAGCTATCTCAGAAAGCTGCAATTATGGGAGCTCTAAAAATATTCAAGTCATTTTGTGGACTTTGATGTGTTATATTTCAATTTAAGCTGTAGTACTGTGTTTGGAAACTTGTTGTTTCCCCACAGTGTCTAACGTACACTTAATTGTACCATACATTTATTGTAAAAATTACTACTGCTACTACTACTACTGATACAACTACTGTTATTTCTATTTCATCTGTACGACTTGTATGGAAGGACTTTTATAGATACTCTGCTATGTCTCAATACTATATTGAATATAAAGAATTCAACAGAAAGGCATTGAAGATTTGAGATAGAATGTTCTGCTTTCTTCCCTATTCTTCTCCGTAAGCAATATATGACCTCAGCAGCCATCTCCTACTGACCCAGTTCCATTATGTCAACAAAGCATCACCATGGATATCCTTCATAGCCCCTATGGGGGATTTTCTTTTCTTCCCATCTCTGCACATATCCCATTCACCTTGGCCTCTGCCTTCTTAACTACTTTTCGGTGCTCTCCGCATCCACCATCTCTTGGATTCACTCACTCTTTATTCTCTCTTACACCATTCCATCAAACATCATTTGAACTATTCTTATCTTTGTGACCTCCATTCTTCTCGTCTATTCAACAATACCGTTAAAGTAAGTTTTTAAAGAGTCGATTGCAACAAATGATTTGGAAGTCCAGGATGAAATGTAATCTAAGCGCTACTGATAGCATTCACGAAATTCAAACAGCTTTCCTTCTGTTCGAAAACGTAAGGAATGAACCGCCAGGCTTTCCAACATGGTGTCCTCATTATGCTGCAAAGCGTAAGGTAACTGACGATTATGACCTTCTGCTTGCAAGTCATGCACACTCCCTTTTTTCTCGACAGTAATGTTATCTAAATGATACCCTACTCAGTCATCCAGATTTGGCTTGGAATTATTCTCTCGGACACAGCTATCCAAATAAATTTTATTCCTATTTCTAAATGCTCTATCTTCCTCTCACCATCTTATGCCATTTACATCATCACCCCCTGACCTCGCTATTTATAAACTGACCCTCTTAACCTCTTCTTTTATACTTGTTCCTCTCAGTGCCTCTTTTGTCATACTGGCTTTCTTTGCCCATTTGCGATTTCAATGTTTTTCTCAAGCCATAATGTCATTTTGCCTCATCAATTCTCATTTGATTTGCTTTGGCTTGCTTAGCTTATCCACTGCTACTTCAATTCTCACCGATGGTAGATCTCTAATAATATGTATCAACAGGAGTAACAAAGTTTTGTCTAAAATTTTTGAAACTTTCTTCTTAGTAACATTTGCAAGTTTACAGTGGTCAGCGGATTGCCAAAGGATTGTTTACATTGCAGAGAAAAAGGAGAAAAAACTCTGCTCATTTTTTGACCAAGGTGGGCCCAGTTTTGCAGCTATTTAGCTGAGACCATTTCTTTTATTTGGGTTAGCAAGCTTATCGATTTGAGCAGTTTAATTACACGAAGGTCTCTTTCCAATGTTGTGATATTAATTCATATCATACAGGTCTTAAAAATCCCAGTTATCCGCTGTAGTTCTCATTGGTCAATATATGTTAGTAATTGAATTCTTTTTTATAATGCTGCAATCGCTACTCTGAAGTTGAGAAAGAACAAGGAACAAAAAAGGTAGTTTATTTGCTTGCGCATTTGTGTTGGTACTAAAGATGTTTTGATCTGTAATGAATAGTAAGATAATCAAATTGGCTTAATCTTTCTGTCATCAAAGAGCCAGGGAGTCCATGCCCATTCTTTTTTGCACTAGATGAGGGAAGTTCTTTCTCTCAAGGTGGAACTTTACCTACCGCCTGCTTCCAGGCAACTTTATATGGTACAGTTAAGATTACCCAAGCTTTGTTATATAGGAACTTAAAATTTATAGGCAAAGATTTCACTGATTAAGCTACAGAAAGAGATGGCGGACCGTTGGTTCTAGCGAATTTTTTTGAAATATTAAGTGAGATTTCCTCACCAGATGTTAACATCATTCTTGATAGTCAATCGAAGGAAAATTGAAAAAAATTAATTTTGTTATACCCATAATATTTTGGTATATGTTTGACAAGTAAGGGAAAGAAAAGGGTTTCAGTAATCATGAGATGACTTAAGAGAAAGAAAGTGTTCTAGCAGTAGACACGGTAAAATGGAAAATCTGACATTTCTCGTAGGGAGAGAAGTTTGTTCATGAAGATGATTGGGGAGAGTTGAAAGTTGGATTGCGTAATCCTGTCATTGTCATTGTGGATGTAATTAAAGAAAGCGTCAATGTCATGGATAACATTCCATTGTTTCTTTCTCCTGGACAGGTATATTCATTTTTATCATCCATTCAGTTTTGGCTCCGTCGATCTCGAGGGATCATGACTGTCTGTGCCCAAGGTGATCACTCGCCCCGTGTTGGGCTGCCACGGGATGCGGCACTGGAGTGACCTATCCAGGGCTCAGACCAGGGCGCTGGTATGGAGGAACTGGGCTGCCCAGTCGCCAGAACCCCCTCTCTTTCCGCACTGACAAAATCTAACGGAAAGGACAAGCCAATACAGTTGGTGCCAGATTGGCTGCAGGAGTTACCGGAAGGTTTTTTGGTGCAAAACCAGCCGCCCATTGGACTCCACTCCAAATTTTCTGTTGGGGTTAACTCCCCTAGCCTTTCTCAGAACGGGTAGACTGCAAGGCAGCAGTGGAGTGATATCGTAACCCTGATAAGGGAGGCTTATGGGTACTGCACCTTGCCCAAGGTTGGCCAATCACTGTGGTGACTAAAGGGTTGTGACATTCGTCCCTAAGCCTTTGAGCTCCCAAACCAAGGCCTCACCACCGGGTGCAGTTTAATGTCATACCCAAGACTGATCATTCATTAGTAGCTATTTAAGTACTAAACAATTCTCCAATGCTTGAACATGAATGTTTTTTACACGAGTATGACTGTGTCATTTTTGAGTTAACATTTCAACTTGTGACAGAAATTAAGTTGGAGTGCAAAATTAATGAACTAATTTGAGAAATCTTAGGATGAATTTTGTTTTGTAATTAGGCAATCTGGGGCCCAGAAGATTCGATCATATTTGTTGGTTGGTGGAATGAGCCCTTCAAACTTGGTCTAGTTTATTGTGAAAATCGCAGGTGAATTCGCATTTTATCAAACCACAATTTATCATTTCTTAATGGTCGCTACTTTGCGTCAAAAGTTGACGTTTAGGACAGTGAGAAGCTAATCTCATTGTTTTTTGGTTTCAATTTCAACATATCTTAATGCTTGAAAAATTCTTAGGAGTTGAATTTTTAGACCAGAATGATGACGAGTAGGAATATCATGTTGAGTTGGTTCTATCGACTATTAAAGTATACCAATAACGATGACGCTGGAATTTCCTGTGTTTCAAAGAATTCATATGGTGCCAAGGCACGTCACGTGAAAAACTATGCGCAGTGCTGCAATTGCCTCTGCGTTGTGGAAAGTAAGCGAAATGGCGAACGGCACCAATATGGCGAATCTAAATATGAGGAATTTTATAGCTAAGAGCAGAGAGATAGCAGGTATGATGCAGCGATGAAGCATAGACATAATGTGCTTGCATGAAACAAAATGGACTGGTGAAACTTTGAGAGTAAAAGTAAGAAGTATAGGAAATGGAGTCAGGTTTTACCACAAAGATGAGAAAATATCGAGAAGGAAGAGCGGTGGAATAATGTGACAGAAATCAAAAGGCAGTGTGAAAGGATAATGACCATGAAGTTAGTTGCACTGGACAAGACATAAAATAGCATCTAAGCATATGCACCGCAGCATGGATTTGAAATAGAAGAGAAAGAAAGACTTGGACGCAACTAGACGGAGCAACTAACAAGATCCCAGTGACAGAGGCGTTGATACTAGCAGATGACCTGAATGGTCATGTACGCAAGGAGAGAGTGGAATTTGAAAGATGGCATGGTGGTAAGTCAAGAGATGGAAGAAATGAGGAAGGCAATAAGATCTTTGATTTTGCAAGAAGTAAAGACTTAACAACACTCAATACTTTCTTTACCAAGAATGATTTACAAACGTATACCTTCAGGAGTGGACCCAACCAGACAAATCAATTCGTGGCAAATCTGTAGCACCGGAGCATCAGCTGCTGCTTATTCTCTGATAATAAACAACACATCTCCGATCTCCTTGATGTTACGAATCATCTTCTACGTAAAATTAATGATCTTCCTTTTCATCCAAAAACAAACTACTTCTTTACCATCGTTTCGTGCTTGCTAAGATTTCCTGAAATTTAACTATCGCTGACATCAGCCAAATTTGGATCGTTGAGAACCTTGACAATATTGTTTCAAAGTATATTCGACATGTTTCGATAGTGGCTTGAGTTACCCATTAGTGCCACCTTGAGTAGTCTGGTACTGACTAGGTAAAAATTTGGCATGACTCTAGTTCTTCCATCCTCAAAATTCACTCAATGCCAAACGACCATAAGGAATACCTGAAAGTCATCTCCAAACATCGCCATTACCAACCTTTGGAAAGATACCAGCCACCATGCAAACATCCAATACGACCAATTTCGAAACACAAGATATGCACATAAAGCCATACAGTCGAAACACGAGAATAGAATTAAGCATGAATGAACCTCACAGGGATTGCATTCTCATCTATATCAAAATTGTCATTGCCTAACACTAGCTCTCTTTGGCCCAACATGCAACAAAATATGCCAAGGAATATCTTTAATTTTACTATCAAGTACTTAAACAATACGCTTGCAAATAAAAAAATCTTTACAAATGGTCTCTCTCTCTCAATCACCCTCTTGCTCTTTCTGTCCCCAGAATGAAATCTTACAGCATGTGGTTTCATCCTGCAAGTCCTACCTGGAACATGGCCGATATACCTGGAGACACAATTATGTCCTCCAATTCCTTGCCAGAACTTTCTCTTTTTCGTCCGATTGGCCTATTTATGCTGATCTTCCTGCATTTCCATCTCCAAGTTTGATCTCGGGTTAAAACTGAAGACCAGATCTTATTTTGTTAAATAGAAAAAAGAAGATCCTCTATATTCTAGAACTGACAGTCGGCTTTGAAAGCAATCTAGAGGTCAATAGCACTCGTAAATCTGCAAAGTTTAATAATAACTATAATAACAATTTCAATTATTTTAGGACGGTAACCCATTTAGCAGTGCTGGTTTACAAGGGGCCGTCCATATTTCTGCCCCTTATACAAACGTTAAAAGCTACTGACTGGGAAGTCAAATTCATTAATGTTTCGATGGTTGCTCTTGGAGCATTGGACAAGCCTTGTGATTTTTTACTTGCTATGCTGAACGACCTCGACACTATATACAACTTAAAGAATCGCATTATTCCGAAAATCATGAATATTTCTATACGATGCACCTACTACATAATTTCCCGAAGGAATAAGGACTGGACTGACCTTACTTTGATGGACCTTTGAACCATTTTTTCCACTTCGTTGATGCCCAGGTGCTCATTAAAAAAATAAACAGATTTCTAGAGGTATTGCTACATTATATGGTGTTTCAGTCACTACAAGAAAATGTATTAATAATATTGGAGCGCAGAAGGGAGGGTAAACAATGCTTTCATCTAAATGATGATTATATAAGTTTGGTAGATCCAACAACAAACATTTTCATGTTGATATCCAGGTAGTGTGTTTTAATAAACTAGTTATGTCGTTTCTAATTTCAAAGCTAGCATTTTTGTGAAGCGTTGAAAATGCGTTTTGAAGAATTCTCATAAGCCTTCTCAATAATTGTGCACAAAAACAGTTCTTTTTTAATAAGTTATGTTGAGGAAAGGCCATGGTGGCCTATGCAAAGCCCCAACAAAGGAAGAAAGAAGAAAGCGAGAGGCTAAGAGGAGAGAGATATCAGGTCAAGTTTTTGTTCTTATTTCTTATACATTTTGAGCAATTCATGTTTAATTTTGACAATTTCATCATTTTCATTTTGAAAGTTGTTCTGCACAATCAAATGTTTAAATTATGGAAAGCTAGTCACTATCGAAATCATTTTTGCATCGAGTTTGGCTTCTGTTGAGAAATCAGTATTTGAAGCAGCAAGGGCTAAGAAAAAAGTTGAATCGCGTATGCTTTTGAATTAACAAATGGTATCATCAACTTGTTGGTGGTACATGATTGGCTTAAACCGTGATGACAGTCCATAAAGTATCTGTTATCAAAAGAAGCATGTAAACACGTTAACCAAGGTATGGCCTAAATAGTAGCCGATAGCTACTCCACAGAGCTTGTGGGACAATTAACCATTAAACATGAAATTGTTATTGTTCACAGCAGAAAAGACGGGTGTTCGCAAATTGATGGTTAGACCTGCATAATCATATTAAATAGTTTCACGTTGTCTGAAGATTACTTCAGTGCATAACTGTCAATACTCCCATTAAAGGGGTGGGGTATTGATAAAACAAGGTTGAACGGATGAAACTAGCCATATAGCTTAGGCTAAGAAAAGCAGCGATTTCTTTAACGAGGGAGAAAGAATCTTTAACTTAATACTGATGAATGGTGAGAGGTTGCAAGATTTGTGCGAAGAATTTACCAATTGAAGTAACTGATTTAATCTGACCTCCTTACTAATTGTCATTCTGGTCTTAAATTCATTGGTAGTCCTCGTTTATCACCATTACAACTAAGTTGATGCTCACTGTAGTCGTTATCTTGTCATTTAATTTTTTTTGCCATTTTGTGGTTTCACTTTAAAGGAACAAAAGGGTATTATATAACTTACATTCTTCAATTTTCCAATTTGAAATATCAAACACAGTTGTTAGATTTTCTCTTTTCAATATCCTATTAGGAGTGCCATTTTTCAAGTTAAACTGAATGGCTCTGTATCCGATTGCAGTAAGTTATCCTTAAAGTCAGTCTGCTTCATTTGATGAATTTCATTTGATAAATTTCATAAATTCCACCAATTAATATATCATATGAAATTTTAAATCTTACATAGCTTAGCATTGTCATCGTCTTATGTCCTTACTTTCTTTTGATTCTTGAGAAGCAGATTCATATTCCAATATCTCATGTTTTCTTCCAAGTACAACTAAGTGACGAAGGCTGCTCTGTCCATTCACCTCGCCTCTCTCCAGATCGATCTACTTTGGTAGGATTAAATAGTCGTCTTTTTTATGATCTATAATTTCATTGATAATTTTGATGTAAACTTTCCAGTGGAATTTGTGTGAATAATACGAGGGCCGTCCAAAAAATTACAGATGATATACAACCTTGGATTATAAACCCCACCTTAGAAATGGATCTTGTATCTGTGAAATAGTTTCTCCATTGCGTTTTGTTTTATTAAAGCCATTTTAAAGCAATGACCGCAAAGGAGGAATCGTAGTTGATGAAAGGTATAATCAGATATCAATCCAAAGCCGGGGAAAGCTCAAATTTTATCCTTCGAGACGATAAAGCAAGATGAAAAATCGATGCCGCCAACGTTTCGCGCAGAGAAGAAGGCAATTCAGAATTGGTTGTCATCCTGAGTTATAATACCGGGGCTGTTGGTTAACATTTATTAACATTAGTTAACATTGGTTTCTTTTTTGCAATCATCCCTGCCTTAAAGTCTATCTAAAAGCCACGTTTTTCATCTTCATCATTAAAAAAAATTAGAAATCAAAGCTTTTTTGAATCTTTAAAGGACATAAAGGACTTTAAAAGCGAACTAAATCAACAGCAAAGCGACAGGTAACTTCAAGCAGCCTTAAAAATCAAAACTCAATTGAGGGAAATTTTGAGGACTGGATTGCTGAATTACATTGATGGCAGTGAGCTTTGGAAGCCAACCCTCACTCAGCTGCGCATGAACAACAGCAACAACAGATGCTCACGCCGCTTCTGTATGTTGGGGCTTATCCGGTTGAATTAGCCTCCCCTTACTTCTTAGATTCATTCGAAACAAAATTGTCAAATTTTCCTAAAAAGTCAAAGCAATGTAAACAACTCAACAGCACTGCGCATTCCAAGATAAGATTATACCTATGATCTACTCTGATATATGGCTGCGAAAGTCGGGCCATCAATAAAAAGAGCAGAAGACAGCTAGAAGCTGTAGAGGTGTGGTACTTCCGGAGAATGATGCGAATATAGTGGAAAAATGGATTTCCAACGAGATGGTGCTGGACATGGTGGGTGCGAAGCGAAAACTGCTTGCGACCATCAAAAAGAGGCAGCTGAGATTGTTGGGACACGTTGTGAGGCCAAGAGGAATGGAAAAGTTGCCACTGGGAAAAAAGATGGACGGTAGAAGATCAAGAGGAAGGAGAAGACAGAGCTTCATGGAGGGACAATCGCTAGCTGCTAGGTGTGGGACTTTAGGTGTGTTGGGGCAGACGGGTGATCGAACTAGTTCCAAGTGGGTGATAGCCAATGTCAGTCTCAGACAGGGCACCTTAAAAAGCAAAAATAAAACTCCAGTTTACTGTACACTCCCTTCATTTAAATTCTTTTCCAGAAAGTTGGTCCCCACGCGGTAACAGAGAAGCAAAACTGTCACATAAAGATCGGAATTCAGAAGCTCTCTTTGATAGCAGTAGTAGCAAAAAATGAATTTATTGCCTTGATCGAGAATATACAGCAACCTCAGCCATGGATCTCTGTAGGACAGAAACCCACCCAAAAGTCTACCGTTGACCTATCAGTGGCTACGCTCATGTTTCTCATATTTCCACTTGTCACTCAACGCCAAGCCACTGATGATTGGTGTTCGAAATGCTCATCTTCATGCTGCCTGGTCTTAAAGGTGTCAAAACATGGTATCGCGGCTGAAAACCCGTGTGTGTAGGATTCGAAACTCCTTATCTCGCAGTGAAGGCAGTTTCAGAACACACTTATGCCATATCACAATAAGAGTGTGCCGGCATACTCCAGAACTGGTTTTAACGCATGCAGAAGAGTAAAAGCAAGTCTGGACTTTTATTTAAAATGTGGTTGAAATGTTTCATATTTGTATTTGAAAGTATTTTGAACGGCCTGGTATTTTTTGTTGAACTGATTAGGCTGAGTATCAATCACCTACTTTGGAGATTTAATCAAGTGGCTATTCTCATAGGTTTTTCTTGAACGAGACAAAGGCGGTCCACATCGAGGCTGTCAACGTTTAATGATGGTATGTTTTTTTCGGTAAATTTTGATTTATCAATTCAACTTTTCTTTCACTTTTTCGTCAATTCTTTCTTTCAACTTTTTATGCTTAAATGGAAATCGTTCATATTTTCCTTCTATTGCAATAGCTTTGCATCAATATTTTTTATTTTTTATACACATGATTCTACCTAGATGTCGAAGGTAGAAATTTGGACACTAAGAATCTTTTTGCTTATCGGGCAGTGTCCAGGTCCTTCCTCCCGATGTGACCACACCTCATGATTCCTACGCCTGGAATTACAGAGAGCTGGCGACTCTCCCCCACTACAAGTGAAAGTTTAGCTTAGGTGGGACTCGAACCACTGACCATTGGATCAATGTGCAAGAATCTTACCATTGAGCTATCCTGACACCCATATGCTAATATGTGAAAGTATGTGCAAGTGTATTATCATTTTTTCATACATGGAGATGTTTGGTCTATTTGATGCACGCTTCCTGTATTTCAGATTAGTGTCATGGGTGAATATGAAAGTTTAATTACCATAGTTTCCTTTAAATATTCATGTTAGCATTCATCAAATGTTCACTCATTATTTGATTATTGACGTCACGCTTTTTACTAATATTTTCTCGTCCACAGTTGAAAATTGACTCAAAAGATAGATGCTCTCTGTTGTACGATATTGTCCAATTTGCTTCAGGTCTATTTTTAATTGTTCATTTTTAGTCAATTTGCTCCAAAACCATAAAAAATGCCAAATCATCTTTTGTCCAACGCATCAACAACAAAATCACTTCCTGCCAGGCTGGCTCTCGCTCCTTTTGGTCTATGGCCAACGTTGTCTCCCAAATCTTTTGCCAATCATCTTGCTCTCCACTAAAAATAGCTCTGACTCTTCTGCCACCGCTCCTTCATCCAAGCCCAATCTTTTTGCATCAATCTTTGCCTCTAATTCCAACCCGCACGACCAAGTTTTCCAACCTTACCACTCCCCCCCTTCAAAATTCACTATGTCACCCATTAAGTTCTCCACACGAAAAGTCTGCCAAACCCTTCTCCAGCTCGAAATCTCCAAATCCAAAGGCCCTGATGGTATTACAGCAACAGTTCTCAAAACCTGTGCTCCTGAACTTGCCCCTATTCTTAACAAACTATTTCAGCTTTCCTACACTCCTGGTACATTTCCTACCTCCTGGAAACTGGCCGATGTCTTTCCTATCCCAAAAAAGGTGACAAGTCTCAACTCAACTATTGTCCCATTGCAATCACTGCACTCATATCTAAAACAATGGAGACGATCATCACTAAACAACTTCTTACCTTCCTTGAAACAAACAATATTCTCTCTGATCACCAGTATGGCTTCCGAAAAGCCAGGTCTACTGATGATCTTCTTGCTTATGCTGTCCATGTCGGTTCCTCTGCTTTAGAATCCTGTGGCTAGAGCAAAGTGATATCTCTCGATTTCTCCAAGGCCTTTGATCGCATCTGGCACAAGAGCCTGCCCGCTAAACTACCGATATTTGGTCTCCATCACACTCTCATTAAATGGATTGGTAGTTTCCCCTCTGATAGGTCAATTGCCTTCAGAGTGAATGGCTTCCTCTCTAATTTGCACTCAATCAATGCTGTTGTACCCCAGGGCTCTGTCATCTCCACTGTACTCTTCATCCTCTTCATCAATGACCTGCTTACCTCAACATCTTCTAGCATTCTCTCCTTTGCTGATGATACCTTCCTAAGTTCTTCACTTTCATTCAATCCATGACCATGCTTCCACAGACATCCAACCCCACAGAAACATTTCAGCCTCGCTTCTCTCCAATAATTTGACAGTTATTGAGAAGTGGGGTAAAGACAACCCAGTTTCGTTCAACCAAAGCAAGACGAAACAGTCTGTCATTTCGCGTAAACAAAACCAAAACTTTCCCCCTGTCCTTATGAATGGCGATGAACTGGACACTTCAGCTTCTTTGACACAGCTTGGTCGTTCTCTTTCGTCTAATCTTACTTGGAAAATTCGAATCGATTCCCTTGCTGAACATGCATCTAAAAAGCTCGGTTTCATCACCGGAGCTGCGAGTTTTTCTCATCTTCTCACCTTCTAACCATATAGAAGTCCAAAATGCGTCCTTCTTTAGAATACTGCTCCCACATCTGGGGTGGCGCTCCAAATTCTACTCTCTGTCTTCTCGACAAAGTCCATTCCAATGCCATTCGTCTCATCAATAATCCTAACCTCACCAAATCGCTCCAACCTCTTTCCCATCGTCGTTTAGTTGGAGATCTTTCCATCTTTTACAGATACTTTAACGGACATTGTTCTCAGGAGATCAGGGATATTATTCCAGTTCCTCTGAGGCGTGTCAGGACCACCAGAAGCTCAACTCATTCACACCCTTTCCAAATTTCACTGCCTAATCCACGAACTCTATCTCACAAATCATCATTCATCCCAAGAACATGCAACTTATGGAACTTCTTGCCCTCTTCTTGCTTTCCTGAGTCGTACAACTTGCCATCTTTCAAATCTAATGTAAATAAACTTGAACTTATCTCTCTATCCTCTTAGCTGCTCGCTTTCTTCTTTCTTCCTTTGTTGGGGCTTTGTATAGGTCACCATGGCCTTTCCTCAACATAACCCACTAAAAAAAAAAAAAAAAAAATTGTTCTCAGGAGATCCGGGATATTATTCCAGTTCCTCTGAGGCGTGTCAGAAGCACCAGAAGCTCAACTCATTCACACCCTTTCCAAGTTTCACTGCCTAATCCACGAATTTTATCCCACAAATCATCATTCATCCCAAGAACATGCAATTTATGGAACGTCTTGCCTTCTTATTGCTTTCCTGAATCTTACAACTTGCCATCTTTGAAGTCTAAGATCAATAAACGTGATCTAATCTCTCTCTCCTCTTAGCCTTTTGCTTTCTTCTTTCTTCCCTTGTTGGGGCTTTGTATAGTCCACCATTGCCTTTCCTCAACATAACTCACTAAAAAAATTACATCTACAATCGTAGCTGTTCCGCAGTTGGTAACTTTATTCTTGTGAAAGCAAGTGTATATTCACTAGAAATGTTGCATAAGATATAAGGTCTATTTTTACAAGCCCCTCTAGCTGAAGTTGTTTTGTGAAAATGTATAAATTGAAGCCAGGTAAATGGAGCATGAAAGCACCGAGAGCAGCTAAAATAATTGTGACCATAAAATCGGGCTGAGTCAACTCAGAACTTTTGGAAAGTTACAAGACTCTCAGTCATTTTCCCTCCATTTTGTGCACGAGTTCAAGTATCTTCACCTTATGCAAATTTGTCAGAAGTTTCTTTTAATGAGTTATGTTTGTTATGGTGGCCTATACTAAGCCCCAAAAAAGTTGCTCATTTCAATCAATAGAAAAGATCAATAATCAATTATCAACAATCAATAATCAACACTAACAGCAATCATGCATCATTAAGAGCAAAGATTCTCTTAAGATCATATAAGGAATTTGAATAAGACCACATAAAGATGTATACAAAAATTGACCCAATTGAATAACACGAATGGGATTTTTGGATTCACCTCACCAAAATTGTCCCAAATGGGCTCACAGTTCGTAAACACCAAATTTAGTGTTGGCCAGTGTCTTTGCAAAAGGATATTTGACAGAGTCTTTTATTTTCCAATTGCTTGCTTCATTTTAGATAGCCAAGTCCCATTATTCAGCTTCTCTCTGATTCAAAACTGTTGGGCACCGAATGGTGAAGTGATATTTTTAGATACAAACTACAAGGCAAACCAGGTATGATTTTCGTCTATTTCCCTGGTAGTTCATTTTCTAATTTGAATAATGTCATGCAATTGGATTTTCTTCTAAAAATGATTTCTGTAATGTCGTGAATCGTGATTTTGATTCACTCCTTCTCACTTGCTATATTCTTCCTTGCTTTGTGATTTGAGGTAATTGTCATGATTGAAGTAAAAAGTGGCAATTTGAAAAGGCTTACTTTTGAAGGTGAGTTTCGTAAGACGAAGTGAATTTGATTCCCGAGCATCGCGGATCACCTTGTTAGAGGAATACGATTATTATCTACGTCCACCCACAGTGCCCAGCGCCTTTCTTTCCGACCTTTTTACACTCACATTTATACCAGATACCCATTCACCGATAGGTGGACAGATGCAGAAAGGCATCAAGAACTGGCATTTAGCGTGCTTTCAACCCAGGGTATTTAGCGTAGTAGACATTTTCGATATTCATATTCACAATGCCAACTCTCCCACTTTCGTACCTATTTTTTATTTCAAACATAACTTGTGAACTTGTGACATGCTGTTGTGAAATAATTATCTCTGAGCTGATATTCATTCCCTTAGATGGATCTTGGACATTGTTGGATGCATGTAAAGATATTCTATTAGCCTCGTATTCATCTCCGAGCACCCCACATAGATTGGTATGTGCTAACACAATCTGAACTTTCTTCTTTTCCATTTAGCTACCCGTCTTTCGTCTTCTTGTCATTACTTATAGTTAGCTTTTGTAGATGTATCGAATCTTTGACATAATATATTACAAGAAGGAAAAATTACTATTTTTCCATTTCAAGGACAATAAATGGGAAGAACGCATTTCTCTATATATTTGATAAGCTTACAAGTTGATGATCTATGATATTTCATTAATGGAACTTTTCTTAGCAAGAAAAATGATCTATGGAAAATGAGACGAGTCACAATGTGTTACTATGAACGTGATGAACGCGAAGATGTATCTTCTTAAAAATGATATAATGAATGGAATGATGGAATGAATGTGATCAACCTTAACTTGACAAAGTTCCTACATCTTCTACAAGGCATCAATTCTACATAGCAGAAAATCAATGTTGGGACCAAGAATTACATCTCCTTCAGCGGACATTTTTATTAGGTCTTGAATATTTTTCCCTAATCTTTGATTTCCTCACATTTCTATTCTTTTCGTGAAGAAAAATGTTTTGAATGTCATCTCATTGCAGATGTTAGGGAAGCTTTCAAATAAAACGGAAATTCACTGGTTTTCCTTAAGCGAAGGTAATCGTCCCTAAATTGATTTAATGCAAAAGTTGTATTGCTCTTTGGTGATCTTTTGCGAGTAGCTAAATTTTGAAGAGATTTGTAGCATAAAAAAAAAGCGCCATTCAGCTGATTCATGATTTCTAAAAAATAACAAATTAATAGCTATTTTAGTCTTGAACATTGATTTGAATGGGTATTTATCAAGTTTGATGATTATATTGTTATAGAAACTTTTGATGTAAATTGACATTTAGATATTCCATTATTTTGCATAGGAAGAGAGCCATCAATACAGTTAAACTCTTTGAATTTAAATTGGGAATTATTTCGTGTTCAAGCAACCGACAGCGTGAAAGGTTTGTTATTATTTTTATTTCCTTCGTTCATCTTCCATTCCATTTTCTCTGCATGCCTCAAATTGAAAATGCCCCTGGGGAGTAGGAAGGCTGGAAGCCACCTCGTAAAAATCAACTTTACGAGTATAAGATTTGGCTCTGTCTCTCATTTTAACGAGCAGGTGGATGCAGTAGAAGGGGATGGACTGGAAGAAAGCGAGAGAGAGGGAGATAGAGAGCCATGAGAGAAGGAGAGGAGGAGGAGAGAGCGGATAAGATGCATGTGTATTCATATTTGTCACATTGGCGAAGAAGTAGCTCAAAGACAAATTTCGTT
>OZ032130.1:6643526-6661026 GCA_964026355.1 Pseudorhiza aurosa
TATCTAATTTCTATTTTCTTTCATTTTGTTGATCTTATCAGCTCAAATTTCATGTGTCCTTCTTTCTAGACCCTTAAACACTTGATTTCTTTTTTCATTTCTCTGTGTGCAACGGATTAAAAGTCCCTTTACCTCAGTTTTATTTTGCAACTGAATTAATTGATTATGTCATGAAAAATGCCACTCTAACCTCAGTATTGCGATGCTGATTTTCGTGCCAGAAAGATTGAATTTACTGTGAATTTGCTTGACATAAAGTTCTCAAAATCTGCACTCAAGCTGAAGAGCCGAGGTTATGAATTTTTGTGAATCATATTATATATACTATTAGTTTCATAGCATATAACCATCGTAGAATAGTAATATGTTTTGGACTGGAGCAAAAGATTTTGTATGAAAAATTGTCTTTGTTTCCCTGAAAAGAATTGGAAACCCAGTTATTTTGCCATTTGCAGGTGCTACTGAGTCTTAGCATAGCCATTGTGTCATCGCACTTCCTAAATTTCATGGTTGATGCATATTGTCACTGCTGGCACTCCTGCTCCCCTGCTAATTGATAAGACAGATTCAACTTAGTATAAAATAATTCAACTTGACATAAAGTTATTTATCAAGTCTTTAGTGGTGTCGTGGTGTAGTGGTTAAGCATGTGAAATCAAATCACAGGGGTAGTCAGTTCGATTCCTCCATTTCTCACAATAAAAATGCCATTGGTGAGAAAGGCAACGGGAAACCATCTCATAAAATCCGGTTCCCTAGAGACAACTCAGAGCCCTATATCTGGCTTCTGCTAAGCTGGAAAGTGATTTATCATGATCTTAAGTGATTTAACATGATTTAAAGTGATTTTCATGGGTGAAAAGAGTAAAGTAATGGTAGTTGGTAAACAGGAGGAAATCAAAGATGTTCAGATCAGGATCACGGTAAAGGGAAAAGAGCTGGAGCAAGTGATAAGTTTCAGCTACCTTGGAGCGAACATCGACAACAATTCGAAATCAGAGAGAGAAATGAGAATAAGGCTCGC
Organism: Pseudorhiza aurosa; assembly: GCA_964026355.1. Taxonomy (NCBI): domain Eukaryota; kingdom Metazoa; phylum Cnidaria; class Scyphozoa; order Rhizostomeae; family Lychnorhizidae; genus Pseudorhiza; species Pseudorhiza aurosa. The sequence continues at coordinate 6,644,551 of OZ032130.1, forward strand.
AAAGGCATCAAGTGCTCTAGCCAAACTTGAGAGCACATAGAGGTTGACAGCTGATAGCATGCCAAACAAGTTCAGACTGATGAGGGCCATCGTAGCAGCGACTTTGCTGTACGCATGCGAGAGCTGGACACTCACAACGGGTGATGAGAAAAGGCCGGTTGCATTCGAGATGAAGGCTTACCCAAGACTACTGGGAATCTCCTGGAGGGACCGGATAACCAACGAATGGGTAAGGAACGAAATGACAAGACACTGCGGCGAGGTTCAATCCTTCACTGAGATCGTCAAAGAGAGGAAATTCAGATACTGATGACTTGTGATACGCGGAGGAAGACTTGCGAGGCAGATCATGGACGGCGGAGTAGAGGGAAGAAGGGGGAGAGGAAGGCTTAGTGTTAAGCAATTTGCGCAGTTTATAAACTCTTCTTTTTTAGGTCTCTCTTTTTAAGCATGACCTACTTTTTGAGTTATTCAATTTTTAATTTCTTGCTGTCAAGAATTGATTCTTCTTTATTCTAGTTCCATCTTTAGAACTAAATCTTATTAAAAGTATCTTTTGAAATCCGCCACGCTAAACTCAATGTTACGGACGTGGATTTGTACTAAATGGTTCTCTCCTACTTTCCCGACTGCGATTCCTTTGTTGAATAATTGTGAATCGAGAGCTCCAGTGGCATGAGTTCGAATGTATATACCACCACGCCTAAGCAACATTAATCGAGAAATCTTAGCAACACCAAACTTGTCGTCGGTTATCATGCTAACATATCATCGGTCTTTCGACGACCTACCTTAAAAACAAACGCAACCCTTTTGCTCAGATAGAAAGGAAGGGTGCTATATGGAAGAGAGGTTATTGACTTTTTTGACAGATCAGGCAGCTAGGTAGCAATGATACAGGTATCTGGAGCTTTTTAGTTTTGGAGATTCTACAGCATTGCACGAAAGTTCAAATTCCTATGATTTTTCGAAAGCTTTATCTTAAACCAAGGCTTCTGATGATTCAGGTGTTGTGGGTTAGACTTTGTTGGGCTGACTGAGGGCGAACTAACGAAGAATTAAGATTTTGCGGAGGAGCAATGTAAATGGTTTTGTCTAGCCATCTAGCGATAACTTATATTTCTAATAATGATAAAATCATACCATGGACATTATTTCAATTGATTTGCCACATTTCCCTTCATCATGGCAATAATGATTATTATGATCCGTATTTTTCGTGATCCTATTGTTATTTTGCAAACAGCACAAATTTGCTTTGCACCTCCAGGGACGGTAATTTCAACTAATTTTATCTTGCATGCTTTCTTGATATCGACATCAGTCCGAGCAAGTGATTGGCTGATGAAACACTGGAATCCTCATTGTTGGGTTGTTCCTAAATAAGGCAAAAATCTCGCTTCTCATTCTCGTTCTTTAAATTGATGAATGACGATGAATTCGCACACGTTGATCAACCGATGCAAGAAACATCATGGCAGAGCCACTGCCGAAACACGACAGCAAAGGTTTGTAACGCTTGCGTGGCCTTTTTCTCTCCTAGATAAACAGCGGCAACATTTCTTACCCACGGCTCTTTCATAATTTTCTTTTCGGCCGTGCTGTTGAGCAATTAGTTTTGTATCAAGTGCAATCCAATGGATTTGTTGTCGTTTGGAAACGTTGTCTGCAAAAAGGTCGAATAATCTAGACTGAAGATTATTGCTTGTATTATAATGGGAGTTTATAGCCTTGTTTTCTTACAAAACATGATAAATTTCGCGGAAAATCATTTGGTAATTGTAAGTTGAATGCAAACAGGCCTGAAGACCAGGCGTTCGCTTGTAACCAGGAGTGAATGCAATAGTTTTGCATTCCTTTGAAAGAACTTTTCTCAGTCGACGCTGCGTATTTATAAGTACCTTTGCCTTCATACTTTTAGTTGCTTATTGAATTGAATGCCAGTTACCATGTTACCATCACCAGTGTTGATTAGCATAGCACTCGTTGGCTATTTTAGCTACTGCCAGCGATGCCACAAGAGGGGTTGGGCAACTGTGTTCAATTCTACAGAATCTTCTTGACAACCAATTTACACGAGGTAAAATTTGTATTCACGCAGTAGATTAAGAAAAAGAATTTGAATTGCTTGAAGGAGAGGTAATCGGTGGCCCAGAAAAGGCCGTGTCATTATTCAAATCACCTACAGATTCACAGTATACGGTTTTTAATATTTCTCTTAAAGCGCCTTCCCAAGAGTACCTGCCCATTTTAGCCAACTTTGGTATCAAAGATTGTTTCTAATTCAACATAATAGACAAAGGCAAGAAAGAAAAAATAAAATACCATGCTTACTTATCAGGGATCCCCTAGATTCTGCCCAGGAATAAATCGTATGTAAGGACAACTCAAACGGTAACAGGCCTCCCCTCCCCAACTCAAAAATGTCATTCGTGGTCTGACGGAAAGCGTTAAGTCTAATTAATATTTCATTGGATCGTTTCGACTTGCTTCTATTCAGGAATGAGTAGGGTAGGGTGCAAATATCTTTGTCATGGATCTACGTAATTGGGAAAAAAGTCTTGAAAATGCGATTAACAAGGTAATTGCAAGAGCTATGCAAAAATTTTAGTTTTAGTTACTGCAGGTTCATTTCATTTGACTCAGTAAAAATGAAATTAAAAGTAAAATTGATTTCATTTGAATGCATCCTGATCTCATGAAATAGATCATTAATCTTAGTGGAACCGCATCCTTGAATCTTTGGCAAACGCCCGAACCTTAAACGCTTTCAAATCTGAGCAAGAAAAGTTGCAGCAGCCCTGTTGGTACAACCAGAGGTCCATCCACGAAGGTAGTTTATTCTTACCAATGTAGACATTCATTTCGACCAGAGATCGAGATGCCAACAGGTTTGCAGAGCCTATTCAAAGGCAGAAAAAGATGAATGCAAATCTTAATGAATATTCAATTATGTGAATTAGTCTCTAATAAAGAGAAATCTTATCATATGTTAGTTGGGGTTGCTTCTTTGACGGCGAACCCCTAAAAATACAATATTCTGTTTTGTAACTAAAAACGCTCTCTCTCTTGGGCACCAATTGGCAGGATTAAGTGAGAGCGTCGTACTGTATCCATTCTCTTTCGCCATATGATTTTTCTTTTTTCCACGAATTGAGCTTTGAAGCAAAGCAATTTAGCAATCAATCGAGTTGCTTGTTGACACGCTAGACGCAGCAGCAGTGGGGGTAGAGCAGCCAGGGGAAATAAATTTACAAGTGCTCCGGCAAAGCAGATGTCTGCATGGTTAGTGTTTAGATAGTTAAGCGAAGCAAGAGGGTCAGATGACCAAAGAAATGGTGAGGAAAGGTGAAATATGTTAAAAAGAGGTAAAAGTATGACAAGGAGAGGTGAAGCATGATGAGGAGAGGTGAAACAACGAAGAAAAACTTCTAGGAGTGACACTCGACAAAAAGCTTAATTTAAAATCTCACTTTTTGATCTTTGTAAGAAAGCAAGCCAAAAGCTGCATGCACTGGCACGAGTGTCAAGATATATGGAAACGCCACAATTAGAATTAACAATGAGCTCTTTTGTAATGTCGCATTTCAGCTATTGTCCACTTGTGTGGATGTTTCATGACAGGAAATCGAATAACAAGATCAACAAGATCCATGAAAGAGCCCTGAGAATTATACAAAAAGATAGTACTTCCAATTTTGAGGAACTTTTGATTAAAAGTAACTCGGTATCTGTTCACCAGAGGAATTTACAGCTGCTCCTGACAGAGATTCATAAAACCGTAAGCAACTTGAATCGATCTTTTATGGCGGTGGCATTTGTTACTAAAGATGAACCATATGGCCTTCGTGGCGGTAATAATCTTGTTTTGCCGAAGGCTAGGACAAATTTATACGCTATTGATACTATCAGGTGTATTGGTCAAAAATTATGGCAGACTTCGCCAAAAGAAATCGAAGAGTCCCAATCATTAGAAATGTTTAAAAGAAATATTAAGTCCATCAAAACTCTGGCCTGCAGCTGCAGATTGTGCAATGACTTTGTTCCAAATCTAGGTTTTTTGTGATTAGTATACTTTTTAATCTGTATATTTTGTATAGTTGGCCTTAATTAGCTAAACGATATGTTCTCTGCCAACTTTAAATAAATTTTTTATTATTATATATATTATTATAAGCGTGGTGAGAAGAAGTGAAGTATGGTTAGGAGAGGTGAAGTATGGTGAGAAGAAGTATAATATGGTTAGCAGGGGTGAATTATGGTGAAGAGAGATAAAGCATTGTGAGGAGGGGCCAAGTATGGCAAGGAGAGGTGAAGTATGGTGAGGAGATGCAAACTGTGGTGAGGAGAGGCAAGTGATAGTGAAATGAAGGGTGGTGAGGAGATGTGAAGTATGGTGAGGAGATGAAAAGTATGGTGAGGAGATGTGAAGTATGGTGAAGAGAGGTGAAGTATGGTGAAGAGAGGTGAGGTGAGGAGATGTGAAGTATGGTGAAGAGATGTGAAGTATGGTGAAGAGATGTGAAGTATGGTGAAGAGATGTGAAGTATGGTGAAGAGATGCGAAGTATGGTGAAGAGAGGTGAGGTGAGGAGATGTGAAGTATGGTGAAGAGATGTGAAGTATGGTGAAGAGATGTGAAGTATGGTGAAGAGATGCGAAGTATGGTGAAGAGAGGTGAGGTGAGGAGATGTGAAGTATGGTGAAGAGATGTGAAGTATGGTGAAGAGATGTGAAGTATGGTGAAGAGATGCGAAGTATGGTGAAGAGAGGTGAGGTGAGGAGATGTGAAGTATGGTGAGGAGATGTGAAGTATGGTGAAGAGATGTGAAGTATGGTGAAGAGATGTGAAGTATGGTGAAGAGATGTGAAGTATGGTGAAGAGATGTGAAGTATGGTGAAGAGAGGTGAGGTGAGGAGATGTGAAGTATGTTTAGGAGAGGTGAAGTATGGTTAGGAGATGTGAAGTATGGTGAAGAGAGGTGAGGTGAGGAGATGTGAAGTATGGTGAAGAGATGTGAAGTATGGTGAAGAGATGTGAAGTATGGTGAAGAGATGTGAAGTATGGTGAAGAGAGGTGAGGTGAGGAGATGTGAAGTATGTTTAGGAGAGGTGAAGTATGGTTAGGAGATGTGAAGTATGGTGAAGAGATGTGAAGTATGGTGAGGAGATGTGAAGTATGGTGAAGAGATGTGAAGTATGGTGAATAGATGTGAAGTATGGTGAGGAGATGTGAAGTATGGTGAAGAGATGTGAAGTATGGTGAAGAGATGTGAAGAGATGTGAAGTATGGTGAAGAGATGCGAAGTATGGTGAAGAGAGGTGAGGTGAGGAGATGTGAAGTATGGTGAAGAGATGTGAAGTATGGTGAAGAGATGTGAAGTATGGTGAAGAGATGTGAAGTATGGTGAAGAGATGTGAAGTATGGTGAAGAGAGGTGAGGTGAGGAGATGTGAAGTATGGTGAGTAGATGTGAAGTATGGTGAAGAGATGTGAAGTATGGTGAAGAGATGTGAAGTATGGTGAAGAGATGTGAAGTATGGTGAAGAGAGGTGAGGTGAGGAGATGTGAAGTATGTTTAGGAGAGGTGAAGTATGGTTAGGAGATGTGAAGTATGGTGAAGAGAGGTGAGGTGAGGAGATGTGAAGTATGGTGAAGAGATGTGAAGTATGGTGAAGAGATGTGAAGTATGGTGAAGAGATGTGAAGTATGGTGAAGAGAGGTGAGGTGAGGAGATGTGAAGTATGTTTAGGAGAGGTGAAGTATGGTTAGGAGATGTGAAGTATGGTGAAGAGATGTGAAGTATGATGAGGAGATGTGAAGCATGGTGAAGAGAGGTGAAGTATGGTGAAGAGAGGTGAAGTGAGAAGATGTGAAGTATGGCGAGGAAAGGTAAAGTATGGCGGGGAGATGTGAGCTATGGTGAGGAGATGTGAAGTTTGGTGAGGAGATGTGAGTTATGGCAATAAGAGGAGATGGGAGACCAGATGCAGAAACCTGAGGTGAGGGACTGTAGCGATTTGCGACATGGAAAAAGAGAAAGACGAGGTGGAATATTGGCGCCAAAAGGCACCAGTAAGCCATGGCACAAGGACAAAGAAGGAGAAGCAAAGGCGAAATCCCATAAGCATGCCAGCACAATGCCGGGACGGAGTCAACGAAATTCAGTGATGATCGATCTGGATACTGCTCTGCTGATGTTTTCAATCCAGTTTGAACAATTAATAAATCCAACCGAATCATTTTATGTCATTGTATTTGATTTAGATTCGAATGATAAAATTTTCTAATTTGAAGTTAATGTAGGAACAACGTTAAAGTAGTGTATTAATGCAATCGTTGCACGTGGGTAGAGGTGAAGACAGCTATACGTGATAAGAGGTATATCTCTCTCTAAGTGCCGTCAAATCGTCTCCGACTTCTGGTTATTCGATGAATGAACGGTCTCCATGAGTCACGATTTCTGCACAAGGCCACAGCTTCTGCGAGGCTGATGTGTTTGTCCGCCAGTATGCAGTCCATCCAGCGTTTCCTCTGGCGACCCTTCTTGAGCCGCTGGTCATGCTTATCATTAGGTCCTTCTGTAAAATGCTGCTGTCCTGCTGCATGCAGTGTCAAATCACCGTCTAATCGAAATGGCATTGAAGCTATTTGCGTCGAATGCGTTTGTGTCATATGATGAATCTTGAACTGCAGGAATACTCTGAAGAGTCATCTCGGTAGATTCTGCCGGGATGGATTTGTGTTTCCTTGCTTTTACGTGTGATTGGTTGTCGATTAATGGTCATCATCAACAACTGTTGGCTTGGTTGCGAGCCACTGCGGGCCATCACCAACAGTGGTCTCCAGTTATCTCGATCTTGGACAGCTCCATACATTTCAATCATTGTTAGGCCGCAAATATCTTTCAGGTGGTCGCTCAGTCGGATCTTCAGTCTTCCTCTAACTCTGCTTCCAAGCACCATACCCGTCTGGCAGTCGTGTCTCAAGAGTGTGGCCGAGAAAGGCTAGTTGGTGAGCATTTATTGAGTCGAGCAGATGTTTCTCGCCGTCTTTTCATAGTTTGATGGGACCTGCTTCTGCTTCTCCAGGTGTTCGCGATTGAAATTTTTGCACCGCTCGCGATGCCAGTTCTTCGTTTGCTTTACTTAGCGTCGTCGTAATTGTTCCTGAAAATCGCTCCGAGATAGATAAATCAGATAAATTATCAACAGGTCCGTTGTTGATCAATGGCACTCCACCCCAGCTGGTAGGGTATTCGTAAATTTTTATTGTCATATTGTCATTTGGTGTTTAATAGCATTCAAATTGAGAAATTCAACTACTGCACTTAAATCAAAAGTTGCTTTCTTCATATTTTCTAGCAGCCAATTCAATGCAATCCAGACTAGGTATGCACAAGCATACAGCCACAGTTAGTCTGAGATGCAATGCAAAGACTATTTTGTAGGATTGCTTTTCAACTAGTGACAAAAGAACAGAACTACAACAGAAAGGTTTATTCACCAATTTTTCCCTCAGCTCATTAGATTTCAATGCTCTTCAATTTCACAGTATGTTCAATTCAGCTCAGTTCAATTTGAGTTGTATTCACTTCAATTCTTGCGATGTTGTGCATTTCATTTTGCCGTTGCCAACACATCCTAGGCAAAAGGCCTATTACTTAGCATCGTAGAAACGCCACTGATTGAAAGCAACCACGATGATTCAAGGGCCAAACTGACACATTTTCCAAATGCTCATTCATTGACAGAATGAAGTAAGTGGACTTATTGCATCCATTTAATTTCTTGTCATGGTTGATGATTGCGTTTTTGCCTTGAATTAAGTTCTTGCAATCTAGCAATGAAATGTCGCAAGTCAAATCGAACATGATAAAGATCGAATGGCATTGGTAACAGTAGAATGACCAAGAGGAAGAAACTGAGGCGTTTTGTAATTTATGTAATTTTTGGTATTCAGTTGCAATGAATTTTACGATTGTAATCTGTTCGTATGTTTGTGATTTTGTTTTCACTAAATCGGCTTCTTACCATCATCGTTATCATTGATGTGGACACAGTTTATGATGGATGCATGGGACAAACCCGTGAAAGAGTGACAAAATGTGGATCGGGTAAGTACTTCATTATTTTGAGAACATCCCAAATGGCATGCAGCAGTTCTTCTTTCACAAAAGAGATTCCATCTATTCACTGCGCACTTGATTAGGTGTGCACTATATCTCAGATGACAAGATACGTGGTATGAGATGCCGGAATAGGATTGTCATCCATTTGCAGTGGAAAGAGACAAGCAGTTACAGAGTGAGTTGTTTATTATTTATTCTATTAAATTTGATAGGTAGCCTTTCGACAACTTAATTCAAATTACTTTCAAGATTACTTGTATCGGTGTATTGTACGTGTAAGAAAACTGGCATGCAATGCAAACTGTTTTAGTTGGTGCAACAACAGAGAGAGTTGAAGAGAGTGTAGAAGTATCTGGAACACTATTGAAACAGGTGCAGCAATTCAAATGCCTTGGCTGCATAATCCAACGAAATGGGAAATAGAAAACTGAATTACGCACCTGAGTGGGGCATGGTGAAAGCTGCAATGACTAAGTTGTAGTAAACGATTTGGCGATCACAGCGGATCACTTTTCCAGTCAAAACTGCGCCTCCTGAAATCTGTTGTAATATCGGTGTCACCGTATGGATGCAAGGCCTGGACGTACAACCAAGAAATTGAGGAAAAGGTTAATGCTTGTGAAACGTGGTGTTACAGGAGAATGCTTGGAGTTAAGTTGACAGATAAGCGAACGAAAATTCTCGTCAGCAAATGTATTGTACAGAGAGGTGAAGTATTGTGTGAAAGTTTGGTGAGGAGAGGTGAAGTTTGGCGCGGAGGGGTGAATTGTGGCGAGGAGAGGTCAATTGTGGTGAAGAGAGGTCGGTTGCGGTGAGGAGAGGTCGGTTGTGATGAGGAAAGTTGAAGTACAGCGAGGGGAGGTGAATCTTGGCGAAGAGAGATGGACATTGTCAAGAAGAGGTGAAGTATTGCGAGGAGAGGTGAAGTATGGCGAGGAAGGGTGAAGCATGGCGAGGAGAAATGAAGTATTGTGAGGAAGGGTGAAGCATGGCGAAGAGAGTTGAATGGTGATGAGGATAGGTAAAACATTTTGAGGATGGGTGAAGTGTGATGAGGAGAGGTGAAGTATGGCGAAGAGAGGTGAAGCGTTGTGAGGAGAGGTGAAGTATTGCGAGGAAGGGTGAATTGTGGTGAGGAGAGGTGAAGTATTGCGAGGAAGGGTGAATTGTGGTGAGGAGAGGTGAAGTATGGCGAGGAAGGATGAATTGTGCTGAGGAGAAATGAAGTATGGCGAGGAAGGGTGGAAAATGGGGAGGAGAGGTGAATTGTGGTGAGGAGAGGTGAAGTATTGCAAGGAAGGGTGAATTGTGGTGAGGAGAGGCGAAGTATTGCGAGGAAGGGTGAATTGTGGTGAGGAGAGGAGAAGTATTGCGAGGAAGGGTGAATTGTGGTGAGGAGAGGTGAATTGTGGTGAGGAGAGGTGAAGTATTGCGAGGAGGGATGAATTGTGGTGAGAAGAGGTGAAGTATGGCGAGGAAGGGTGAATTGTAGTGAGGAGAGGTGAAGTATTGCGAGGAAGGGTGAAGTGTGGTGAGGAGAGGTGAAGTATTGCGAGGAGAGGTGAAGTAGGGCGAGGAAGGGTGAATTGTGGTGAGGAGAGGTGAATCATTGCGAGGAAGGGTGAAGTGTGGTGAGGAGAGGTGAAGTATTGCGATGAGGGGTGAATTGTGGTGAGAAGAGGTGAAGTGAGGTGAGGAGAGGTGAAGTATTGCGATGAGGGGTGAATTGTGGTGAGAAGAGGTGAAGTGAGGTGAGGAGAGGTGAAGTATTGCGATGAGGGGTGAATTGTGGTGAGAAGAGGTGAAGTGAGGTGAGGAAGGGTGAAGCGTTGTGAGGAGAGGTGAATTATTGCAAGGAGAGATGAAGTATGGCGAGGAAGGTTGAAGTGTGGTGAGGAGAGGTGAAGTATTGCGATGAGGGGTGAATTGTGGTGAGAAGAGGTGAAGTGAGGTGAGGAAGGGTGAAGCGTTGTGAGGAGAGGTGAAGTATGGCGAGGAAGGGTGAAACATGGGGAGGAGAGGTGAATTGTGGTGAGGAGAGGTGAAGTATGGCGATGAGAGGTGAAGCTTTGTGAGGAGAAGTGAAGTATTGCGAGGAAGGGTCAAGTATTGCGAGGAAGGGTGAAGCGTTGTGAGGAGATGTGAAGTATGGCGAGGAAGGGTCAAGTATTGCGAGGAAGGATGAAGCATTGTGAGGATGGGCGAAGTGTGGTGAGGAGAGGTGAAGTATTGCGAGGAAGGGTGAATTGTGGCGAGGAGATAAAGTATGGTGATGAGAGGTGAATTATGGTGGGGAGAAGTTGGACGAGATGTGGAGAGTGGAGATGAGGGGAGTAGATAAACTTACGTGCAAAATGGAGGCATGTGAAAGAGAAGAAGGAAAATTGACACTAAAAGTATAAGCAGTGCTGGAGAGAAGCAGCGGCTGTGGTGTGGAAGCCCATGGACACACAAGGAGAATGCATTGACTGAGTCAACAACACCCATTGATGGTCCCAGTGGAGGAGGCCCATGGACACACCAGCAGGATGAATTGACTGAGTCAACAACACCCATTGATGGTCCCAGTGGACGAGGCCCATGGACACACCAGCAGAATGAATTGACTGAGTCAACAACACCCATTGATGGTCCCGGTGGACGAGGCCCATGGACACACCAGCAGAATGAATTGACTGAGTCAACAACACCCATTGATGGTCCCGGTGGATGAGGCCCATGGACACACCAGCAGAATGAATTGACTGAGTCAACAACACCCATTGATGGTCCCGGTGGATGAGGCCCATGGACACACCAGTAGAATGAATTGACTGAGTCAACAACACCCATTGATGATCCCGGTGGATGAGGCCCATGGACACACCAGCAGAATGAATTGACTGAGTCAACAACATTCAGTGATGGTCGCAGTGGATGAGGCCCATGGACACACCAGTAGAATGAATTGACTGAGTCAACAACACCCATTGATGATCCCGGTGGATGAGGCCCATGGACACACCAGCAGAATGAATTGACTGAGTCAACAACATTCAGTGATGGTCGCAGTGGACGAGGCCCATGGACACACCAGCAGAATGAATTGACTGAGTCAACAACACCCATTGATGGTCCCAGTGGACGAGGCCCATGGACACACCAGCAGAATGAATTGACTGAGTCAACAACACCCATTGATGGTCCCGGTGGATGAGGCCCATGGACACACCAGTAGAATGAATTGACTGAGTCAACAACACCCATTGATGATCCCGGTGGATGAGGCCCATGGACACACCAGCAGAATGAATTGACTGAGTCAACAACATTCAGTGATGGTCGCAGTGGACGAGGCCCATGGACACACCAGCAGAATGAATTGACTGAGTCAACAACACCCATTGATGGTCCCAGTGGACGAGGCCCATGGACACACCAGCAGAATGAATTGACTGAGTCAACAACACCCATTGATGGTCCCGGTGGATGAGGCCCATGGACACACCAGTAGAATGAATTGACTGAGTCAACAACACCCATTGATGGTCCCAGTGGATGAGGCCCATGGACACACCAGCAGAATGAATTGACTGAGTCAACAACATTCAGTGATGGTCGCAGTGGACGAGGCCCATGGACACACCAGCAGAATGCATTGACTGACTCAACAACACCCATTGATGGTCCCGGTGGATGAGGCCCATGGACAAACCAGCAGAATGCATTGACTGAGTCAACAACATTCAGTGATGGTCGCAGTGGATACCACATTGCATTGCCGATATTTTCACTGCTATTGGAACAATCAATGTATTTTATTGTGTCATCTAAAATTATCGTATTTGATATAAATTCAAATGATAAAACGTTTGATTTGAAATTAAAGTAAGATTAAAGTTTGTCAACCAATGTTACCCCACCCAAAATGATAGGATATTAGTATCTTTATTCTATTTTGCCATTTTCATTGCCTTTTTGATGCTATATAGTGTTCATAGCAACATATTCAACTACTGTAAAATAATTGAAAGTGGCTTTCTTCATATTTGCAAGTACCCAATGCAGTTCTCTATGAGTCAATTGTTTTTTCAGGTCATTGGTTTTCCATTCTTTTCAATTTCCTCTTGTTTGACTCAATCCAGTTCAATTCAGTTTAAGTTGAATTCGCTTTCCTAGATTCTGGATGCACAGCAGGATATTGGAGGGAAATTGACTTGTTGAATTCCTATTGCTGGAATAAACTTCAAGACAAACGGATATGTTTGTAGAAATACAGTGAACATCAAACATTGATTTCCTGAGTAAATGCTGATGGAAATACCAGAGCAATATTTAAATTGATGCAGTAAACATTACTGTCTGAATCTTAATACATCTTTGCATAATAGTATCGATTTTGTACACTACTTTGCTGCGATTCAATCATAAAAAATCTACATTTTGTAGATTTTTTATTTCAATCTAAACTTTAAAGATTTATCTTAATCTAAATTTGAAATAGAAATAGAAACAAGAAAATTACCAGAAAAAAACACCTGCAAAGATCTTAAATGAAAGAAGACTTGGAAGATGCTTCTTTAGCTTTTTCTCAGTGAATAAGCATGAAATAAATCTAGACTATTCTTTCAAAAATGTTGCTCATGTCTCAAAATCTTAAAACTATGCCAAAAATTCTGAACATTTGCTGTAGAAATGCTGCGATTTCAGGACTTGTTAGACAAACACGGGAACTTCTATAACTAGAAAATACGTTACGTAGAGCATTTGAAAATGATTTCTTTATAAGCATAACGACAAAAATATCAAGGAATAGCAGCTGTTTTTGGTTGCTCAAGAAGTCTAGCACTTGCTGTGTCCAAAACAAGAACTGTAAAAAGCTTGCTAAGATAATGTTGGCCAAGGAAGCTTGTATAGCTTAGAGACAGAACCTCTCTTGTTGAAGGAATTGAGCAGCAATGAAAATGAATTGCTACTAGAAATCATAGCTTTGGGTAGAACAAAGTTAAATTGCAAATAGTTGGCTAAAAATGCAACAAGAAAGATCAACCAGCATGATAAACCAAGATTTCATGCAACACAATATACTATAATACACTTTCAGCTGAGATTAATTTAAAAGCTAATAAGGAAATCCCAGAGTCAAGATCATAAGCTAATTGTTTGAAAAATATTTTAAATACATGAATGGGGCTTAACACAAAACAGAACCAAGCTCATCCAAAAAGTCTCATAACCCCTATTTTGCAAGTTAATTTAAAATTCTTGGAGCTGCTGTAAAAATAAATTGGCAAAGTATTGACATAATAAAAATTGCATTCATCCCTTGTAAAAGTGCAGCTTGAGTAAGATGTCTGAATTAGTGATATTGTTAAGTTCTTTGCTGGTCAAAGTTCTTCAATTCAGCTGCTAATTTCAACGAAGCAGGATACTTAGGGAAAAAGACCCTCTGTAAAAAGTAATTGTCATTCCAATGTCAATCAAGACAACTGAATTCATTTGGCAATCTCTGATTCAAAGTGGTGACTGCCATCATTTGGAAATTTTACCCTTTTTAATGTTTTGTCCACAAAAGCAGTAAATTCAATCAAACCCTGTGTTTTGAAATTAAATTGAAACTTTGAGGACTCTTTACAAGTTATGGCCATCTTTCGAGAATTTTAGATTCAAATTTCCCAAGAAGATGGAGCATTTAAGGGTGAATGCTTTTGCGAAGCGCAAATGAATTCAATTCGTTAAGTTTTTTATCGAAGTGTCCTAAAATGCACTTGTCGGACGCACAGGAAAGCAACAAAACATGGAAATCAAATTTACCAACAGGGCACGCAAGAGGTAAACGAATCATTTTGGTACTTCTGAGTTCCTACAGTTCCAGCAACATTAATGTAGGGTATAGAATGATCAATCCTTATCATTACTAGATCAATAAGTTAGCAGTAATATGTTAACGATCGTTCTTAGTTGGTTAATGGAAGCGCTGCTGCTAAGAGTGTTGAATGCTTCCATTCATTATCCAGTTCTTTTGGAAATATTATCCTAATGAATTGACTTATAATTATCTAACAATGAACAACCGGAAATGAAAATCATACGCTTTTAGAAAGCAGCTGGTATGGCATATAATCAATTTTAGAGCAGTTGCAAACAATTCAGAATCCGACATGGCAATAAAAACAAGCAGCCATTATGGAGCCTCTAGTTCACGATTAGAGAGAGAGAGGTCTCAACAAAATACGGAATGAAACACTTTGAGCTGAGTAAAACGTGGACCAGAATAGCCAAAGAGAAGAAAAAATCCCGAAGGCCGAATGGTGCCACGAGTAAAATGATGACCACGAAGTCAAAACAACATAAAATTCAAGAGGAATACCACGTGCATCCAACTAAATCAGGGACTAGAATAGACAACAACAAAGTAGGCCTACCGCAAAGCGGACGACTTGACTTGAGCATCTGGCGCTACGGCTCAGAAGATGGACTACAATGAGGTTTAAAATAGTTAACGAACAGATAGAATTACGTAAGTCAGTCGTATTTTATCCATTTTATTTCCAGTCGTGTCCATGCTTGCATTTTTGCCTTCAATTTACGCGAATCTATGGCCTAGCAGGATGCAAATCCAAGCGAGCACAACATAGACTTGAGCGGCAGTGGTAGCATGAGAGTGGCGAAGAGGAAGAAACCAAAGCGGTTTTTTACTTTTGCTACTTGATTGAAATAGGCCTAGATATTTTTTTCTGTTCATATATCTGTGACTTTATTTTCGCTAAATGGGCTTCTTACCATCAGCCGAAATTGTCGTCGTGGTAAACACAGTTTAGGATGAATGCCGTGAATGAGGCGAAGCCGGTGAATGAGCAATACAATTTGGATCATGGATCTTCCATGAAGTTTAAGTTTCAATGGTACCCCTTAAAAAATTTTTACGTACTGTACTTCGGACAACTGTATGTAATTTTCTCTCTCTTGGAAATGCCTTTATTAAGGCTTAATGTTGAAGTTGTGTTTTGAAGTTTGATGATATTTTTCTATCAAATTGAGCTTAAAATGCATTTAATGGATGCGCTCAAGCTTCAATTTCGATTGAACGCCTTAAAAGCTTCTTTCCTTTCCAACCAACTGCTTTCATTCAGTTTCAACGTTAGCACTTGGTCAAAGATGTATTGTAGAAGAAAGTGGAGAGGTAATACATTTGTATTGAAAGGCTGTGAGAAAGAGAGGGACTCAGAAGTTTAATCTGTCTCTTATTTATCCATTTCAAGCCTTAAATTGCTGTGTTTTTACTTTGATGCTTTTGTTTTTTTTATTTGAAGTGTAAATAGGATTGAGCAATATTTTATTTGACAATTGGTCTCAATTCATGTTGCTATGCATAATATAAGGAAACCTTCCTACAAGGTGTAGTAGTTTTAATGGCATTTTGCTGATATGAACTGATGTGAATTATGTTTCTGCATTTTTTTCTACACTTTCTTCAAGGAACATGCATTTTTTTTGCAATAAATTTTTATTCGAACATGGTGAACTCACACTTCCCCCCACTAGACTATATTTTCATTTCTCATACCCAAATGAACTAACTTAAATAGTAAAAAACTTCATGCAACGAGTTGGGTATAGGTAACTGCATTTAAGCTTATAACTAATGATGTAACAAATTTCAATTCTAGAAGTGCATTAGGATGATGTGTGGAAATTCACTTGAACTTTTGCGGGAGCAAAATGCCTTGCTGACAACACAGGGAGATTCTTTACCGCAAATGAGCATATTTGGAGCAATGCATTGCACAGCAAATATTGAGATGATTGTTTTCAGTTGCTGCATAGACACTGAAATTGTGAATGAATGTAGATACCAAAAATTCACGTAGTAAATGTTGTAATCAGATTCACATTTCATTGTTATAATGTATTATATCTTGATTGTAGTATGTTGCTCTACTATAGCTTTTTTATGAAATAGTCCACATTGGAAAATATGTCATTCAATATTCATTTTTTTGCAAATAAAGCAAGACTCAAGGAATGAAGTTGGGTATAGGCTGGCAGACAAGAAGGATTTTTATTTAAATATTCTAGAAATTAAAACTCAATGAATAGCAGATGGGCTATAGGACAACGCTGGGGTGCAAATCAGGCAAGCAAAAAGGGTACAAAACAATTTCTGGATTGCAGACATGGGTGATTAAGCACAAGCAACCCCTGACAGAGTAAAACGCCCCGCCCTTATACAAGTAGCATCAAATGGACACCGATTAAAACAGGGGTTGGGTTAGGGTCTCTTCTCTCTCTCTCTCTCTACTCTCTCTCTCTCTCTCTCTCTCTCTCTCTCTCTCTCTCTCTCTCTCTCTCTCTCTCTCTCTCTCC
>OZ032131.1:2500-22500 GCA_964026355.1 Pseudorhiza aurosa
CCTAACCCTAACCCTAACCCTAACCCTAACCCTAACCCTAACCCTAACCCTAACCCTAACCCTAACCCTAACCCTAACCCTAACCCTAACCCTAACCCTAACCCTAACCCTAACCCTAACCCTAACCCTAACCCTAACCCTAACCCTAACCCTAACCCTAACCCTAACCCTAACCCTAACCCTAACCCTAACCCTAACCCTAACCCTAACCCTAACCCTAACCCTAACCCTAACCCTAACCCTAACCCTAACCCTAACCCTAACCCTAACCCTAACCCTAACCCTAACCCTAACCCTAACCCTAACCCTAACCCTAACCCTAACCCTAACCCTAACCCTAACCCTAACCCTAACCCTAACCCTAACCCTAACCCTAACCCTAACCCTAACCCTAACCCTAACCCTAACCCTAACCCTAACCCTAACCCTAACCCTAACCCTAACCCTAACCCTAACCCTAACCCTAACCCTAACCCTAACCCTAACCCTAACCCTAACCCTAACCCTAACCCTAACCCTAACCCTAACCCTAACCCTAACCCTAACCCTAACCCTAACCCTAACCCTAACCCTAACCCTAACCCTAACCCTAACCCTAACCCTAACCCTAACCCTAACCCTAACCCTAACCCTAACCCTAACCCTAACCCTAACCCTAACCCTAACCCTAACCCTAACCCTAACCCTAACCCTAACCCTAACCCTAACCCTAACCCTAACCCTAACCCTAACCCTAACCCTAACCCTAACCCTAACCCTAACCCTAACCCTAACCCTAACCCTAACCCTAACCCTAACCCTAACCCTAACCCTAACCCTAACCCTAACCCTAACCCTAACCCTAACCCTAACCCTAACCCTAACCCTAACCCTAACCCTAACCCTAACCCTAACCCTAACCCTAACCCTAACCCTAACCCTAACCCTAACCCTAACCCTAACCCTAACCCTAACCCTAACCCTAACCCTAACCCTAACCCTAACCCTAACCCTAACCCTAACCCTAACCCTAACCCTAACCCTAACCCTAACCCTAACCCTAACCCTAACCCTAACCCTAACCCTAACCCTAACCCTAACCCTAACCCTAACCCTAACCCTAACCCTAACCCTAACCCTAACCCTAACCCTAACCCTAACCCTAACCCTAACCCTAACCCTAACCCTAACCCTAACCCTAACCCTAACCCTAACCCTAACCCTAACCCTAACCCTAACCCTAACCCTAACCCTAACCCTAACCCTAACCCTAACCCTAACCCTAACCCTAACCCTAACCCTAACCCTAACCCTAACCCTAACCCTAACCCTAACCCTAACCCTAACCCTAACCCTAACCCTAACCCTAACCCTAACCCTAACCCTAACCCTAACCCTAACCCTAACCCTAACCCTAACCCTAACCCTAACCCTAACCCTAACCCTAACCCTAACCCTAACCCTAACCCTAACCCTAACCCTAACCCTAACCCTAACCCTAACCCTAACCCTAACCCTAACCCTAACCCTAACCCTAACCCTAACCCTAACCCTAACCCTAACCCTAACCCTAACCCTAACCCTAACCCTAACCCTAACCCTAACCCTAACCCTAACCCTAACCCTAACCCTAACCCTAACCCTAACCCTAACCCTAACCCTAACCCTAACCCTAACCCTAACCCTAACCCTAACCCTAACCCTAACCCTAACCCTAACCCTAACCCTAACCCTAACCCTAACCCTAACCCTAACCCTAACCCTAACCCTAACCCTAACCCTAACCCTAACCCTAACCCTAACCCTAACCCTAACCCTAACCCTAACCCTAACCCTAACCCTAACCCTAACCCTAACCCTAACCCTAACCCTAACCCTAACCCTAACCCTAACCCTAACCCTAACCCTAACCCTAACCCTAACCCTAACCCTAACCCTAACCCTAACCCTAACCCTAACCCTAACCCTAACCCTAACCCTAACCCTAACCCTAACCCTAACCCTAACCCTAACCCTAACCCTAACCCTAACCCTAACCCTAACCCTAACCCTAACCCTAACCCTAACCCTAACCCTAACCCTAACCCTAACCCTAACCCTAACCCTAACCCTAACCCTAACCCTAACCCTAACCCTAACCCTAACCCTAACCCTAACCCTAACCCTAACCCTAACCCTAACCCTAACCCTAACCCTAACCCTAACCCTAACCCTAACCCTAACCCTAACCCTAACCCTAACCCTAACCCTAACCCTAACCCTAACCCTAACCCTAACCCTAACCCTAACCCTAACCCTAACCCTAACCCTAACCCTAACCCTAACCCTAACCCTAACCCTAACCCTAACCCTAACCCTAACCCTAACCCTAACCCTAACCCTAACCCTAACCCTAACCCTAACCCTAACCCTAACCCTAACCCTAACCCTAACCCTAACCCTAACCCTAACCCTAACCCTAACCCTAACCCTAACCCTAACCCTAACCCTAACCCTAACCCTAACCCTAACCCTAACCCTAACCCTAACCCTAACCCTAACCCTAACCCTAACCCTAACCCTAACCCTAACCCTAACCCTAACCCTAACCCTAACCCTAACCCTAACCCTAACCCTAACCCTAACCCTAACCCTAACCCTAACCCTAACCCTAACCCTAACCCTAACCCTAACCCTAACCCTAACCCTAACCCTAACCTTAACCCTAACCCTAACCAGCTACAATCGGTCCATTTCTTGTTGCTTGTCAAAGAGCAAGCCCTTTACTCTGTCACCAGTTGCTTGTGCTTGCTCACTCATCTCTGCAATCCAGAAACAGTTTGATACCCCTTTTGGCTTACCTGATTTGCACCGCAGCATTGGCCTATAGCCCATCTGCTATTCATTGAGTCTTAATTTCGGAAATATCTAAATAAAAATCCTTCTTGTCTGCCAGCCTATACCCAAATTCACTCTTTGATTTTTCCTTTATTCGTGGAAAATGGAATATAGAGTGATAAATTTTCAAATTTGAATAAATAAGCTATAGTAGAGCAATATACTACCATAAATATATAATGCACTAAAACAATGAGATGTGAATCAGATTACAAAATTGACTGAGTGAATTTTGGTATCTATATTCATTCACAATTTCAATGTCTATGCAGCAACTGAAAACAATAATCTCAATATTCTATGTGCAGTGCATTGCTCCAAATATGCCCTTTTCCAGTAAAAAATCTCCCTCTGTTGTCAGCAAGGCATTTAGCAATTTTCCACAAAAGTCCAAGTGTATTTCCATCCATCATCCTGATGCATTTCTATAATTGAAATTTATTATATCATTAGTGATAAGCATAAATGCAATTGCCCATACCCAACTCATTGCATGAGGTTTTACTATTCAAGTTAGATTAGTTGGGTATGAGAAATGAAAATATAGTCTAGTGGGGGGAAGTGTGAGCTCACCACATTTGAATGAAAATTTATTGCAAAGAAAATACATGTTCCTTGAAGAAAGTATAGAAAGAAATGCAGAAACATTATTCATATTAGTTCAGGTCACCAAAATGCCATCAAAACTACTACAACTTGTAGACAGGTTTCCATATATCATACAAAGCAATATTACTTAGACCAATTATCAAATAAAATTTTGCTCAATCATATTTACACTTTGAATCAGCAAAAAACTAAAGCAGAAAAGGAAAAACATAATAATTCAAGGCTTGATATGAATAAATACACTTCAAAGTCCATCTCCCTTTCATAGCCTATCAATACAAATGTATTATCTCTCCACTTTCTTCTATAATACATCTTTGACCAAGTGCTAACGTTGAAACTGAATGAAAGCAGTTGGCTGGAAAGGAAAGAAGCTCTTAAGGTGTTCAGTGGAAATTGAAGCTTGAGCAGGTCCATTAAAGGCATATTAAGCTCAACTTTGATGGAAAAATATCATCAAACTTCAAAACACAATTTCAACATTAGGCCTTAATGAAGGCATTTCCAAGACGAAAAAAATTACATACGGTTGTCTGAAGCACAATGGGTAAAAATGATTTAGGGGGCATAATTCAAACTGAAATTTCATGGAAGATTCATGATCCAAATTGCATTGCTCATTCACAGGCTTCGCCTCATTCAAGGCATTCATCCTAAACTGTGTTTACATCAACGACGACAATTTCGACTGATGGTAAGAAGCCCATTTAGCGACAATAAATCACAGACATGAACAGAAAAAATGTCTAGGCCTATTCCAATTAAATAGCAAAAGTAAAAAACCGCTTCGGTTTCTTCCTCCTTGCAACTCTCATGCTACAACTGCCGCGCAAGTCTATCTTGTGGTCCGCTTAGATTTCCATCTTGCTAGGCCCTTGATTCGCGTAACTGAATTGAAGGCAAAAATGCAAGCATGTACACGACTGGAAATAAAATGGATACAAAACGATTCACTTATATAATTCTGTCTGTTCGTTAACCATTTGAAACCCCATCTTTGTCCTTCTTCTGAGCCGTAGTGGCAGATGCTCAAGTCAAATCGTCCGCCTTGCGGTAGGCCTACTTTGTTGTTGTCTGTTCTAGTCCCTGATTTAGTTGGATGCACGTGGTATTCCTCTTGCTTGTTATCTTGTTTTGACTTCGTGGTCAACATTTTACTCATGACACCATTCGGCCTTCGGGGTTTTTCTTGTCTACGGCCATTCTGGTCCATGTTTTACTCAGCTCACAGTGTATCATTCCGTATTTTGTTGAGAACTCTCTCTCTCTCATGGTGAACTAGAGGCTACATAATGGCTGCTTGTGTTTATCGCCATGTCGGAGATTCTGAATTGTTTGCAACTGCTCAAAAATTGATTATTATGCCCTACCAGCTGCTCACTAAAAGCGTATGATTTCTATTTCCACTTGTTCATTGCTGGAAAATGATAAGTCAATTCATTAGGATGGTATTTCCAAAAGAACTGGATAATGAATGGAAGCATTCAACATTCTTAGCAGCGCGCTTCCATTAACCAACTAAGAACGATGGTTAGCATATAACTGCTGACTTATTGATCTGGTGATGATGAGGATTGATCATTGCATACCCTAAATTAATGTTGCTGGAACTGTAAGAACTCAGACGTACCAAAATGATTCGTTTACCTCTTGCGTGCCCCCTGTTTGGTAAATTTGATTTGCATGTTTTTTGCTTTCCTGTGCGTCCGAGAAGTGCATTTTAGGACACTTCGATAAAAAGTTAAGGCGTTGAATTCATTTCCGCTTCACAAAATAAGTTACTCTTAAATGCTCAATCTTCCTGGGAAATTTGAATCTGAAATCCTCAAAAGATGGCCATAACTTGTAAAGAGCTTAACTTAAAGTTTAAATGAAACTTTAAAACACAGGGTTTGTTTGAATTTACTGCTTTTGTGGACAAAACATTAACAAGGGTGAAATGTCCAAATTATGGCAAAGTCGCTACTTTGAATCAAAGATTGCCAATTGAATTCACTTGTTTTTATTGATATTGGAGTGACAATTACTTTTTACAGAAGGTCTTTTTCCCCAAGTATCCTGCTTTGTTGAAATTAGCAGCTGAGTCGAAGAATTTTAACCAGCAAAGAACTTAACAATTTTACTAATTCAGACATCTTACTCGAGATGCACTTTTACAAGGGATGAATGTGATATTTATTATGTCAATACTTTGCCAATTTATTTTTACAGCAGCTCCAAGAATTCTAAATTCACTTGCAAAATAGGGCTTTTGAGACTTTTTCGATGGGCTTTGTTCTGTTTTGTCTTAAGCCCTTTTTCATGTATTTAAAAACTTTTCAAACAATTAGATTATGATCTTAACTTTGGGATTGCTTTATTAGCTTTTAAATGAATCTCAGCTGAAAGTGTAGTATAGTATATTGTGTTGAATGAAGTCTTGGTTTATCATGCTGGTTGATCTTTCTTGTTGCATTTTTAGCCAACTATTTGCAATTTAACTTTGTTCTACCCAAAGCTATGATTTCTAGTAGCAATTCATTTTCATTGCTGCTCAATTCCTTCAACAAGAGAGGTTCTGTCTCTAAGCTATAGAAGCTTCCTTGGCCAACATAATCTTAGCAAGCTTTTTACAGTTCTTGTTTTGGACACAGCAAGTGCTAGACTTCTTGAGCAACCAAAAACAGCTGCTATTCCTTGATATTTTTGTCGTTATGCTTATGAATAAATTATTTTCAAATGCTCTACGTAAGGTGTTTTCTTGTTTAAAATTTCCCGTGTTTGTCTAACAAGTCCTGAAATAGCAGCATTTCTACAGCAAATGTTCAGACTTTTTGGCATAGTTTTAAGATTTTGAGGCATGAGCAACACTTTTGAAAGAATAGTGTAGATTTATTTCATGCTTATTCACTGAGAAAAAGCTAAACAAGCATCTTCCAAGTCTTCTTTCATTCAAGATCTTTGTAGGTGTTTTTTTCTGGTAATTTTCTTGTTTCTATTTCTATTTCAAGTTTAGATTAAGATAAATCTTTCATGTTTAGATTAAAATAAAAAATCTACAAAAATGTAGATTTTTTATGATTGAATCACAGCAAAGGAGTGTACAAAATCACTACTATTATGCAAAGATGTATTAAGATTCAGACAGTAATGTTTGCTGCATCAATTTAAATTTTACTCTGGTATTTCCATCAGCATTTGCTCAGGAAGTTAATGTTTGATGTTCAATGTATTTCTACAAACATATCTGTTTGTCTTGAAGATTATTCCTGCATGGCCAGTGAATAGCATTCAGTACTGTTCAATAGGAATTCAACGAGTCAATTTCCCTCCAATATCCTGCTGTGCGTCCAGAATTTAGGAAAGCGAATTCAACTTAAACTGAATTGAGCTGGATGGAGTCAAACAAGAGAAAATTGAAAAGAATGGAAATCCAATGAGCTGAAAAAGCAATTGATTAATAGAGAACTGCATTGGGTACTAGATGTAAACATATATGACTTTTCATAGTATCCCCAAAGTTTTTGATTGATCATATAACCCAAATGCCTTTGACGCAAGCTCAATTATTGTTCAAACTGGATGAGAACATCGGTAGTGAAGAATCCAACTTGATCATCACTGAGTGTTGTTAACTCAATAAGTGCATTCTGATGTTGTCTCTGTGGGTTTCTGCCTTCTTGCAGAATTGATGTTATTTAAGTGTCCACCTTCCTTTTCCCCTTCCATGTGGCAAATCATTACTACCCCTTATTTCAGTTCTCTACGTCTAGCCTCCCCTCTGCTCTACCCTCACCATACCTCTCCTCACCATACTTCAACTCTCCTAACGAAAATTCACCTCTCCTTGCCATACCTCACCTCTCTTCACAACACTTCAACTCTCCTTGTCATACTTCACCTCTCCTCACCATACCTCACCTCTCCTCCGCATATCTCACCTCCCCTTGTCATACTTCACCTCTCCTCGCCATAATTCACCTCTCCTCGCCATACCTCACCTCTCCTCACCATACCTCACCTCCCCTTGTCATACTTCACCTCTCCTCACCATACTTCACCTCCCCTCGTAGCAATTGACCTCTCCATGCAATGCTTCAACACTTGTTTTAGTACTTCAACCCTTACCATACTTTACCTTGTAGTGACTCAGCTTTCTACTCTCATAAATCTCTATCTATGCCGCCATTACCACCTTGCTAAACAATATAATTCTATTCATCCAATCAATTGTTATTTCCTGTCATAATTCCCATTAGCTCATCATCTATTCATCTACTTGCGTCATTCACAATCACCCTTCCGCTCCTTTTCTTACTCGAGGAGTTTGGTAATATTATCTCTTTTGTGAGTCGCCTATATAAACATGTATTTCATTTCAATACGTTAGTCAGTTAGTCAGTCATTCAAGCACAACAGCGCTAATCGTCGTTTCTCTGACTCCGTGTTCTCTGCACGTTAAACAAGACAGCAAGGCAAGAATCGTCCATGTCGGTTGAATCGAACAGCAGCTTTTTAGGACCAGTTTCATACGCACACCTTGAAACTGGTGTTTCCTAAAGTGGTGACCACGACGTGACCGTCGCTTCACTAAGCAGTCGCCTCAACTGGGTATCACACAACTTGGCAGCACCCAAACCGGCTATGCTAAACTGGTGAATGCGACGTGAAACTCAACTCACATGGACACGGATTTCATTCTTCGTCTTCCACGCAACATCTCGCAAAGCAAGCAGGTTCCTGGTTACCCTACTCATAAAACCAGGGGCAACTTCATCGCAGGTTCCTGGTCATCCTACTCATAAAACCACGGACAACTTCGCAGCAGGTTCCTGGTCATCCTACTCATAAAACCACGGACAACTTCGCAGCAGGTTCCTGGTCACCCTACTCATAAAACCACGGACAACTTCGCCGCAGGTTCCTGGTTAGCCTACTCATAAAACCAGGGGCAACTTCGATGCAGGTTCCAGGTTACCCTATGCTCAAAACCTTGGTTTTCATCGGACACTCAAACATCTACGTAATTTCGTAATATTTTATTCAATTCGCTTTCATACTCGATTATTCGTTAAGCTTCGGCACTTACTTCATTTTTATCGAATGTTTAACACCCGTAACATTCTAGGGGGGGAGCTATGTAGTGACTCAGCTTTCTACTCTCATAAATCTCTATCTATGCCGCCATTACCACCTTGCTAAACAATATAATTCTATTCATCCAATCAATTGTTATTTCCTGTCATAATTCCCATTAGCTCATCATCTATTCATCTACTTGCGTCATTCACAATCACCCTTCCGCTCCTTTTCTTACTCGAGGAGTTTGGTAATATTATCTCTTTTGTGAGTCGCCTATATAAACATGTATTTCATTTCAATACGTTAGTCAGTTAGTCAGTCATTCAAGCACAACAGCGCTAATCGTCGTTTCTCTGACTCCGTGTTCTCTGCACGTTAAACAAGACAGCAAGGCAAGAATCGTCCATGTCGGTTGAATCGAACAGCAGCTTTTTAGGACCAGTTTCATACGCACACCTTGAAACTGGTGTTTCCTAAAACCTCTCCTCGCCATAATTCCCCTCTCCTCGCAATACTTGACCTCTCCATGCAATGCTTCAACCCTTGTTTTAGTACTTCAACCCTTACTATACTTTACCTCTCCTCACCAAAATTCCCCTCTCCCTGCAGCACTTTACCTCTCCATGCAATGCTTCCACCCTTGTTTTAGTACTTCAACCCTTACTATACTTTACCTCTCCTCGCCATAATTCCCCTCTCCTCGCAATACTTGACCTCTCCATGCAATGCTTCAACCCTTGTTTTAGTACTTCAACCCTTACTATACTTTACCTCTCCCCACCAAAATTCCCCTCTCCCTGCAGCACTTTACCTCTCCATGCAATGCTTCAACCCTTGTTTTAGTACTTCAACCCTTACTATACTTTACCTCTCCCCACCAAAATTCCCCTCTCCCTGCAGAACTTTACCTCTCCATGCAATGCTTCCACCCTTGTTTTAGTACTTCAACCCTTACTATACTTTACCTCTCCTCACCAAAATTCCCCTCTCCCTGCAGCACTTTACCTCTCCATGCAATGCTTCAACCCTTGTTTTAGTACTTCAACCCTTACTATACTTTACCTCTCCTCGCCATAATTCCCCTCTCCTCGCAATACTTGACCTCTCCATGCAATGCTTCAACCCTTGTTTTAGTACTTCAACCCTTACCATACTTTACCTCTCCTCGCCATAATTCCCCTCTCCTCGCAATACTTTACCTCTCCATGCAATGCTTCAACCCTTGTTTTAGTACTTCAACCCTTACTATACTTTACCTCTCCCCACCAAAATTCCCCTCTCCTTGCAGCACTTTACCTCTCCATGCAATGCTTCAACCCTTGTTTTAGTACTTCAACCCTTACCATACTTTACCTCTCCTCGCCATAATTCCCCTCTCCTCGCAATACTTGACCTCTCCATGCAATGCTTCAACCCTTGTTTTAGTACTTCAACCCTTACTATACTTTACCTCTCCCCACCAAAATTCCCCTCTCCTTGCAGCACTTTACCTCTCCATGCAATGCTTCAACCCTTGTTTTAGTACTTCAACCCTTACTATACTTTACCTCTCCCCACCAAAATTCCCCTCTCCTTGCAGCACTTTACCTCTCCATGCAATGCTTCAACACTTGTTTTAGTACTTCAACCCTTACCATACTTTACCTCTCCTCGCCATAATTCCCCTCTCCTCGCAATACTTGACCTCTCCATGCAATGCTTCAACACTTGTTTTAGTACTTCAACCCTTACCATACTTTACCTCTTCCCACCAAAATTCCCCTCTCCTTGCAGTACTTTACCTCTCCTCACCAAAATTTCCCTCTCTTTGCAGTACTTTACTGACGTGGTCTTTCGTCTATTTGTCTGTCAACTTAACTCCTAGCATTCTGCTGTAACACCCCACGTTTTACAGGTATTAACTTTCTCCTCAATTTCTTGGTTGTACGTCCAGCCCTTGCACCCATATAGCTACACCGCTATTACAACAGATCTCAAGAAGCGCAATTTGACTGGCAAAATCTTCAGCGACTCTTTCCTTCAAGTGTGTTTTGAGGGAAAGTGGTTGCAGAATTGGTTACGAGTCGGCGAAAAGTGAGTTGAGATCACTCTCGGCCGTCAATATCCAGGGACGCCAAGGTAGAGGTTTCTGCATTGTCCCTGGAAAAGTGATCCACTATGATCGCCAAATCGTGTACTACAACTTTATCATTGTAGCCTTCACCATGCCCTACACTGGTGCGTAATTCAGTTGTTCATTTCCAATTTCCATGGATTATGCAGCCAAGACATTTGGTGTTCCAGATACTTCTATACTCTCTTCAACTCTCTTTGTTGTTGCACCAACTACAACAGTTTGCATTGCATGCCAGTTATCTTACATGTACAATACACCGATACAAATAATCTTGAAAGTAATTTTAATTAAGTTGTCGAAAGGCTACCTATCAAATATAACATAATATATAGTAAACCGTTCACTCCGTAATTGTTTGCCTCTTTCCATTGAAAATGGATGACAATTCTATTCCGGCATCTCAATCCAAGTATGTTGTCATCTGAGATATAGTGTCCCCCTAAGCAATTTCGCAGTGAGTAGATGAGGTCTTTTTTATGAAAGAAGAACTGCTGCATGCCATTTGGGATGTTCTCATCGAGAAGCCCTTCTCATGAAAATAAATTCACAGGCATACGAACAGATAACAATCGTAAAATTTGTTTCAACTAAATACCAAAAATGATATGAATTATAAAACGCCTCAGTTTCTCCCTCCTGCCCATTCTACTGCTACCAATGCCATTCCGTCTATTTCATATTATTATTTCATATTATTCTTTTCCATATGCGACACTTCGTTGCTAGATTCCAGTAACTGAATTCAAGGCAAAAATGCAATCATCAACCATGAAAAGCAATGAAATTGATACAATACGATTCACTCACTTCATTCTGTCAATGCGCTGATCATTTGGGAAATGTGTTACTTTGGCACTTGAATCATTGTGGTTGCTTTCAATCGGTGGCGTTACTACGATGCAAAGTAACAGGCATTTTACTTAGCATGTGTTTGCGACGGCAAAATGAAATGAAAACAGCATCGTATGAATTAAAGTGAATACAAGTCAGATTTAACTGAGCTGAATTGAATCGCATACTGTGGAATTTAAGAGAATTGAAATCCAATGAACTGAGGAAATAATTGACCAATGGTGAACGAGCCTCGCCCACTTTTGCAGTTCTGTGCTTTCGTCACCAGTTGCAAAGCAATCCTACAAAATAGCTTTCGAATTGCATCTCCGACTAACTATGACCGCATGCTTGTGGGTACCTAGTCTGGCTTGCATTGCATTGGCTGCTACAATATATGAAGAAAGTAACTTTTAATTAAAGTACAGTAGTTCAATATACATGACATATTAGTATGAATGCCATAAATCATCAAAAAAGCAATTAAAGCAACGAAATGAAATGAAAATACGAATATCCTAGCATT
The DNA here is from genome assembly GCA_964026355.1 of Pseudorhiza aurosa. Lineage (NCBI taxonomy): Eukaryota > Metazoa > Cnidaria > Scyphozoa > Rhizostomeae > Lychnorhizidae > Pseudorhiza > Pseudorhiza aurosa. The sequence goes on from OZ032131.1 coordinate 14,500, forward strand.
TGGGCGGAGTAGCGTTGGTTGATAATCGAATACATGCAAGACAAGAAGAAGCAAAGCGATCCCTTCGAAATAAGTCGACATTACTGCTCATAGTATTCCCACAGTTTATGATTCATCATATAACCCGAATGCCTTTGACATAAATAGTTTTCATGCTATCTCGATTAAGCAATTATGAATACCTCTTATCACGTACTGTATATGGCTGTCTTTACCTCCACCCACGTAGAATGACTGCATTAATATATTACTTTAAACGTTGCTTCTACTTTAATTTCAAGTCTGAAATCCGATGATATACAATGACGCAATGAGATATTAATGCAGATGATATATAAATTGTTCATTGAGAACATATGTATTCATTGATAGCATTGAAACATCGGCATTTCAGTGCAATACAGTATCCACTGCGACCATCTCTGAATGCTGTTCACTCCATCAATGTATTCTGCTGGTGTTTCCGTGGGTTTGCACAACGGCCAATGCTTCTTTGCAGCACTCCGGTCATTTTTAGTGTCAATCCTCCTCATACTCTTTCGCATTCCTCCATATTGCACATGAGTAGATCTCCTCCCCTCACCTCCACTCTCTACATTTCGTCGAATCTCTCCTCGCCATAATTTAGTTTCTCCTCACCATACATCCCCTCTTATCGGTACAATGCAACTTTCCACGCCACATTTCACCTCTCCTCACTACACTTCATATCTTCTCCCCATACTTCTCCTCTTCTCATCATTCCTTACGTCAATTGACTCTCGCTTTGCTTAAATATCTAGCCACTAATATCATGATGTAAGTAAAATAATACAACCATAGCAATAATAATCAATGTAATTCATATTAAGTTGTCAAAATGGTACCTCATTCAATTCAGCTTTGGTGATTTCTGTGCCGTCTGCCTTTTCCTCATGGAGCCAACATCTTTCAAACCAAATGCACCTGTAGAGATTTTTACTTCATTGAACCGAATAGCATCAAAACATGCAATTGAATAGATGGGAAACCAGTCACTTTGGTGACTTCTTTGTCTCATTCCTGTCCCCATCGATTTCACAGAAAATCATGCGTCTATCTATTATATAAAAAAGTAGTTTGAAATTGACAATTCGAGTCCCAATTAGCTTGTAAGTTAAATACTTTGATGAATTAGCATTGGATTGTTTTGACTCGATTTGTTTCATTTGTTTGATTGATTGATTGGCTGATTCAATGATTTATTGATTCATTTATTGATTTATTAACTGATTGATTAATTAAATCATTTATTGATTTATTGACTGATTGATTAATTAATTCATTTATTTATTAAATGATTGATTGATTTATTTATTTATTGACTGATCGATTCGTTTAATTGATTGGTTGATTGATTGATTGGTTAATTGATTCATTGATTGATTAATTCGTCTATTGTATTCAACTAATGGCTTAAAATGGTCCAATTTCCTTGAAATAGGGGTATTGTCGTGCATCGCTATTTCTGTGCCAGACGTATTAATAGCACGTCAATTTTCAAAAGCTCACATTACGTGAAATTCACAGAAAAAGTGTCCAAAATCTTCGCAAGATCTTCTGTTTTCTACACAGTATCTTAATAAGCTTAAAAAAGGGACAAGTCATTCACACTCCCGGCATAGATTTAAAGTACAGCGGGTTCTCCCAACCTTTCAGTGATAATACCACTTTCAAAGTAGGTTTACCTGAATCAATGAATAGTCATCATTTCAATGGTAGATGCGGATAGCCAACAGCTAAAATAAGACTCTTCGTGTCAATATAGAGGGTTACTGCGTCTTCTACTGTATTTAGGTATGTAAATAGCGAAGTAAAGCTTTGGTCTTGAAAGTCATTACTCACACCAACGACAAATACCCAGAGAATACACAGCAGAAAGACTCGCGACTGGTTTCTGCATCAAGCATGCTTTGCTAAAATACAAATTGCTATAATCAGCAAATAGCAGAAGGCAGCTGGACAAGAACACACGTGAGCATACAAAGCCCGCCCCTAACACAATAACAGAAGACAGATAGCTAAAACACAAAACGAATTAAATCGATAAATGAATATACATATAAAGTTCATGCATGAATACGTTAATAGCGGTATACTCACTGACTGGTTGCTCTATCTCTCTTGGCCTAGCCGTCTATGCAGTCCAATGAATTATCATATGCGAGCCAACCTTCAGCGGGCGAATGCCTGTGATTCCATCTATGCATTTGCATAGCAAGCCTTATATAGCTTGGCAAACGAAAGCCCAACGGAGCAAGAATCCTTTGGAAGAGCCATCCCATTGCTTTGCTATGGAGACATTTGGTTGACTCAAGTCTCCCCAGGGTACAAAACCCCCTCAAGCCCCAAGGTACAGAAACTCTCTCGATTTTTCCACCACGTCATTGCACAGCAATTCTAGCGACATTGCACCTTACAGGGCAAACGGGATTCAATCCAAATGCTGTTTGCTATAGAAAGATCCTCCCATGAGTTCTCATGATAAATATTTTATAAAAATTTGCTATCGTTCTCCAACGGGTGCATTGAGCACGTGGCACGCCTGATAATCCCCTCGTGATATCTCTAAGTAAAATAAAAATTTTAGCTACGATTCTCAGACATGATGAGATGAGGCCTAAGTATGACGAGATACTTGCTAGCAGATGACGTAAAAGCCTACATACCAATAGGTATTCAACCTGCATCCATGCAGCTAAAATAATAAGACATCAATGCCCAGACGGAATGGTCTGGTAAATAGCTTCCAAGATTCACCCTCAAAATATGCAAAATACTGAGTATTGGTGAAAAGGCTACTTCTTTGCTTGAACGTTAAAAATTTAGAAAATTTATAACAAGATTAACATACAGTATAGCAGATAAGGACATTGCTTTCATCAACTGTTGACAGCCAGTTGAAATTTTTAAAAAGCATATTCAGCTGAAGATGAAAAAAGGCAAAACAGAATGTCACCGGCTTTTCATCGATGGATTTGATCAGTTTGTGCGTACCTTTGTTGAATTTTTATCCTTTACTAGCTCCACCCTTTCCAAATAGCCCCAATTGAACCCGCATCTGATTAGATAGGAAAAGAGAGAAAGAAACAACAATTTCCATCCATCAAATGAAGAGCAATTCCATCCATTGCTGAGATCTATTCTACTCGAGGATTATTCAAATCCAACAAGGTCAATTTTGATTAATAGCAGCTAAACATCAACAGTCAATCGACACAAATGCAATCATTTCCATCATTCTGAAAACCTTGATCTCCATTTTCGTGATTAGTTTGGTTTGGAAGGACACCTTACAGAGCGTGTTCCCATTTGGTGCTTGTCACAAAACGGGTTCAAATAATTATCGAATATCAAGTAACTTTTGCTAAAATCGAATTTGCATCTTATCAGTACATCCTTCACGCACTTTATACTACATTTATAAAGAAAGCAAAGTGTATAGCTCCAAGGCCTCTTCTGGAAAACCTTGTACCACGTGTCCACACATCGATCCAATTTTGTCGGCATTTCTCTGGGACATTCGTTATTTACGGGAAATTCTGGAAACCATTTTGACGGTTTGTAGTCCACTTCGCCACATTGAAACTTTTTATATTTCCAGATGGATCGATTGAAGTGGTGGACAGCGTCATCCAAAGCTTTTCCAGAAAGCACCTTCCCAAAGCAATAGTCGACTGTTTTCATGTAACATTTAGAGAACCTATTGAAACGAATATGACATGACTCCGCATTGTTCCTACGAAAGGACAAATAGAACGCAACTTGGCACCGTCTTGTTAAATGAAGGACTTTGTACAGATGACAATCACCAATAACTCTGTTGAAAACATTAGTGCCCCATTTCGGCATTTTCGTCAATGGAACAATATTCTTTTTCTCCACACCGAAGAAGAAAGCCATGTTTCCATTAGCGAACAAAAACACTGCATAAACAATCAAAAGCCTCATTTTTAACTCAGATCTCTGACTCTCCTTCCAGCCTGCGAAACACACGTCTGCCAGTCCTTCTTCAAATCCAGTCGTTTATGCTCAATTTACAGACGTGTTTGGGTAGGAAGTCGAATGGCAACATGATATGCCCGTTATCTTGAATGACATTCTGGAGCCAAAGAACTTGATATGGTGAAATGAATCGAAATATCAAATTGATAGGTGAGGTTTTTCAACTTTTAGCAAGGTTAGTTTCTGTTTGCTCTTCTTCAGCTCATCAAACACCGGAGAGTGATATAAAGAACCTCTCCATATAAACATGCATATACATGTTTAAACATACATATATTTATTTCTCATACTTTAAAATACATTTGCACACTATACCGCTATTCTAACTCTAGCAGCTGTAACGATGTTAGCCTCGTTTTGGTTTATTGCGTTTTGTTGGGCATGCGCCTCAGCCCTCTTTTCTTGCAAACGTGTCAGTGTGAAAAAACAATTATCGAGAGAATTTTTGCATTTTGGCATGCTTGCTGCATTGGCGAAACAAACGTTATTTATGAGCGTTATAAATGTAACAACCGCACTCAAGATTCATCAGAATCAATTGAAACTTATACTGCTTCTATGCGATGAGTAAACCGATCTACCACCTACAACCACCTACAACCTTGCCGCAACTTGTGCATTTGGAGCTCTTCATGAAGAGTTAATACGTGACCGAATTGTCTGTGGAATTCATAATAATAATAATGCTGTGCGATGTAAGCTGCTGCAGGACTCAAAGCTATCATTATCTAGATGCATTGACTTATGCAGGGCAACACAAACAACTACTGCTCAAGTAAAGGCAATGACAGGCCATGTTTGTGATCCTGGTCTTATCGCAGATTATGTTACAGAACCGCGTAGCCCAAGCAGAAACATCGGATATACAAGAGGTCCTATTTCAGACTGCAAATTTTGTGGACGTAGTCATAAAAGAAACAAGGACTCTTGCCCAGCATATGGTAGATTTTGTCCTGGTTACGGTAAGAGAAACCAGATCATTAAGAAATATAATATGCAGAAACTGCCAAGTAAGAGAGATACTTTTCCTAACGCCAAGATACATGCAGTGAATGAGGAAACCACCTCAGGCGCTGAAGAAATTCTCATTGTCGACATTTCACCTCAAAACAATTTGGAAATCAATACTGTGTCCCAGTCCCCTGTTAATAACAAAATATTTGCCTCTATGCTAATAAGAGGCAGAGAAATTTCTTTTCAACTTGACTCAGGTGCCACCTGTAATGTCCTTCCGGAACACTTTGTACCCCCTGCAACTACTGTGAAAACTTCTGATCACTCTCTGCACCTGTACGGTAAAGCATTACTAGCTAGAAAAGGCATTTGCAAGCTTAAGGTGACCAACCCCAAGACACAGATTGACTACACTGTGATTCATTATTGTGAAAGGAGACTATGTGCCATTGTTAGAAGTCAATACTGCGCAGAAAATGGTAATGATTGCGTAATGACAGTTATTGACTGTAAATCATGCTAATATTTTCGACGCAAATACAACGTTCCAATCAGCATGGGGGCCTCAAAATGGTTGGAGGTACCTCAAAATGCCTTTTTGAATAAAGCCAGCTGCAGAATATTTCCAGCACAGATTCAAACAATGCATTGAAGTCCTTTCGGGTGTATATGCAATTGCTGATGATGCCCTCATCACTGGAAAGGGGGCTTCATACGGAGAAGCTGTCAAGAATCATGACGATAACCTACAAGCACTCTTGAAATGATGCCAAGAAAAAATATCAAGCTGAACAAAGACAAATTCAAGTTCAAGTGCAAAGAAGTCTCCTTCATTCGTCACAACCTAACACAGAATGACTTGAGGAGAGACCCGTGCAAATTTAGAGGCCATAACAAAAATGGAAAAACCTCAACATGTCGCAGGCAGACAAAGATTCATCGGCATGGTCAAATATCTGGCCAAGTTTCTTCCCAGACTCTCAGAAGTATGCGAACCCCTCCGAGGGCTAACCCACAAAGATGCGCCATGGGTATGGGGAGAGACTCACGACAAGGCGTTCAAAGACATACAAAGAGCAATATGCGAGGCACCAGTTCTGAAATATTTTGGCCAAGGTGATGCATCGTCGAAGAGGAAAATTACAGCCAAATAGAGAAAGAGCTGCTTTCCCGTCTTTGGAGTAGAACATTGTAACCCTATGATGTCAAGATCTGCTACCAACCAGGCAAAGAAATGGTTTTAGCAGATACACTCTCTCGGGCATGCCTACTCACAAATGGAAGAAAGAAGTCAGTAACCGAATAAGAAGTCAAAACCATTCACATGATGAATCATCTCCCAATCTCAGAGCCACAGCTGAAGGGAATCTAAAGAGAAACCACATGTGACACTACTCTACAAATGCTGAAGGAAAGAATCTTGAAGGGATGGCCAGAAAGCAAGGAGAAAAACACCTCAATGCATTCATCCCTACTTCTCAGTCAGAGATGAGCTAGCAACCCAAGATGACGTGATCTTCGAGGGTCAGCGGGCCATCATCCCAGAGTCACTACGACCAAAGATCCGAGAGAAATACACATCTGCATGTTGCACACACGGGAATACAGAGTTGCCTCAGGAGAGTCAGAGAAGCAGTCTATTGGCCTGGCATGAACAAAGATCTGACTGACTTCATATCAAAGTGTGCAACCTGCAACACATTCCAAAACAACTAGGCCAAAGAACCCCTCCTTCCACGCGAAATCCCAAGCCATCCCTAGCAAATCATAGCTGCCGACATTTTCACAATCAACAGTAGATGGCTACTCAAACTACTTTGAGATAGATCGCCTGCATCGCAGAACGGCTGGAAAAGTAGTGAAGAAGCTTAAGAGACATTTCTCAACGCATGGCACATCAGACAAGCTCATGAGTGACAATGTACCCTTTTCTTCTAAAGAGTTCCAGGATTCTGCCAAGGAGTATGAATTCACAAGGGAACCGAGCTCGCCATAGCATGCTCAAAGTAATGGCAAAGCAGAAAGTGCAATAAAAACTGCCAACGACTTCCATCTTGTACTGCTTGAATGGCGAAATGGGCCCTCTGAGGGAATAGACAGTTCTCCTCCGCAGCGTATGTTCAGCAGAAGAGCCAAAACCCTGCTTTGCTCCCATGTGCAAGACACTCCTTCAACCAAAGGTCGTCGCAGGTGTTCCTGAGAAACTTCATGAGAGAAAGCAGATTCAGTCAAAGTACTATAACCGAGGCAAAAAGGAGCTAAACATATTAAGAAAGGATGTGGTATGCATGAAGCCGGGAAATAACGGTAGAACAGGTCACTGAACCAAAGGCTGCGTCACAGAGCAGGTCCATGTATGATCTTATAGTGTAAAAACAGAAGATGGAAGGATCTTCAGACGAAATCGAAAGTTTCTACGCCACACTAAAGAGCCATTCAGTGCTGATGAAGATGAGCCGCTCGTCTTCCCCACAAAGGAACAAGAAGCATTGACCGAAGACCGCCAAACTGAAGACCGCCAAACTGAAGACCGCCATCCATTAGATTTGCAAGAGCCATATCAAATGCAACCTGATAATGCTGATACAGAGACTGCCGCCGCCAGATCTGACGAAATCAGATTTGATCACAGACAACTAAGCTTTTACCGCCCCGTGACAACAAGAAGTGGTAGAATTATGATAAGGGGAAGACTACTTTGCTGGACACAGTAACTAATTGACAAATTTTAAGACTATTGATTTATTTTCTAAACTTGATCTAATTCATTTTCTACTTTTTCGCTCTTTCTATCGGAGGAAAGGTGTAACGAAATTAGCCTCGTTTTGCTTTATTGCGTTTTCCCCAGTTCGTTATTATTGTGAAGCGTGAGATGATAATAATAGATATAGATAATACAGATAATAGTGAGATGATAATAATAGATATAGATGATACAGATAATAGTGAGATGATAATAATAGATATAGATAATACAGATAATAGTGAGATGATAATAATAGATATAGATGATACAGATAATAG
>OZ032131.1:27500-36565 GCA_964026355.1 Pseudorhiza aurosa
ATGGATTTCAAAAGCGAACTTTGCAAGACACAGACTATCTTGTCAAACCAGTGATGAAGAGGTGTCTTGGACGGAAAATTGTTCAGCAAGAATACAAAAAACAAAAAGGAAAAACTGTAATAAATGTGACAAAATGATCACAGTGGCGAATATGGCCAGGCACCAACGGGCAAAAGCCTGCTTGTTGTAATGTTTTGGTTTGAATTAAGTTAATCTTATGCTGCACGGCAATAAAAAAGAAGAAGAAGAAGAAGATGATGATGATGACGCTGACGATAAGAAGAGTTGGAACATTGTATTAAAGTTCATTTGATGAGAGGATTACAAAAAAAATGAAAACTGGGAAATAATACAATGTATTTTTTATTAGATATGCAAGACCTAACAAATATACAATAAAGGAATGAAAGACAGAGAACAGACAATAGAAGGGAAGGAATATTTTGACAAACTGAAACCAAATTCAAATGTAGTCAAATACTTTATTTGGCGACGATCAAAAACTGAAACTGAATCCAATCAACTTGTTCATTTGTTGATTTCCAATAACTTTTGGTCTCCTCTTGACTCTCTCTTTCGTTTCAAAAAAACAGGATCAATACCCCCTATAAACAGATGTAAATTGAAAAATATTTAAAAAGTTATGAATACAGAATTTTAAACCTTTTAATGATGTTTAAAGAATTGATGGAAAACTGAAAGAACAAACTAATGGCAAACTAGGATGAGAAACCGCTGCTGCCTCTTACTTGATCATATGAGCAATGTCCCAATTAGCGTCTGCCGATAAGCCACTTTCAATCGTTACACCATCTTCATTTATCACAGCAATCTCAAACTACAACAGAGTCACAGCAGAATTATATGAAGTCAATGGGTTACCCTTAGGTCCTTATTGTTGAACTAAAAACAGGTGAAATTTTTGATTTGATGGAGGAAGGAAATATGGCATTCACCTTGTTTAGACTTCTGGCATCCCGGTAGAAAAGAACTTTCAGACAATTTGTCAAAAGCTTCACAGCCTCTGCTTGGGTCAAGTGAGGGCTCTTCTCAAGTGCCTCCCTCAAAAGAGGCTGAAAATGAAACAGACTTTAATCATGATTATGGTGATTGTGGTGATTGTGGTGATTGTGGTTGCATGGATTTCACTCTCATGTGAAGCAAAAAACTGACAACTGAATCAAAGTTCCTACCATTGAATCTGACAACAATTATATTGAGAAACAATTTCCTTTTTAATGCACATTTTGAATGGTTCTTGAAATACACAGTAATGAAGAGTGATGGTGATGATCATGATTCATGATTAATGGTGGTGATGATTGATGATTGATGATTAATGGTGGTGATGATTGTGATTGATTACCAATGATGGAGATGATTGATAATTAATGGCGGTGATTATCATGATTGAGGATTAATGGTGGAGATGATTGATAATTAATGGTGGTGATTATCATGATTGATGATTAATGGTGGAGATGATTGATGATTAATGGTGGTGATTACCATGATTCATTATTAATGGTGATGATTTTGATTGATTATCAATGATGGTGATGATTGATGATTAATGGTGGTGATTATCATGATTGATGATTAATGATGGTTATGACTGTGATTGATGATGAATGATGGTGACAACTGCTGATCAATTATGGTGATGATTGATGACAATGAATAATGACCAATGACCAATGAACAAAGACCAATGGACAATGACCAATGGACAATGACCAATGCTGACAATGACAGAATCAAAGCTTACCTTCGCAATATAAGCACCATATCCCGTGGCAAGGCAGTCGTCTTGGTATGCAGAGCCAAGTTTATCAACATAACCCAAAAAGCTTTCAATTGCATAAATAAATTATAATTAATCAAAACATATGCAACAAAGTCATGAAATTTAGAAAAAAACAGAAGTGGAGCAAAGATAAATCATTGCAAAAGACAGTCTGTGCAAGTTCATAAGGGGGTAGATGGAATAGTTGGCAAACCATGAAGAAGAGATGAATTAAACCCTGTTTGCACTAGCAACCCCATTTGAGAGGAATAGAATCAGAAATATAATTAATAATACATTATCCTTGTAGGTTTTAATTTGCATCCTTACTCACTGACCTTTGGTTGTTTTTAAAACCAGCAACAACAACTGTATTCCACAAGGGATTGAACTTTGTCCTTCTACAAAACAAGATTGACTTTTCAAAGATTAAACCTCAATTCAACTTCAATTTGGTACCAAAACGGTCCAGATAAAGGCCCAAGCCAGGCCAGGCCAGGCTGGGACGGGTCAGTAATGCTATCATGTAAACCAGTACTACCTATGTTCCATGGGCAAGTTTTTGGCCACAAAACCATTTCCTCCACTTGGCTACCTTGAAAAACTGGTAAGAAGGGTGTGCAGACACCCCTTTGGGCTAAAACTAAGACCTGCTAAAGGCCAGATGAGGTTATAGTGAGTCTGTGGCCACCCATACCCATAGAGGGGGTGGAAGGCACCCAACAATCTCAAAATTATGCCAAGTACTCTAGATTTGGTCAACACAATGGGTGAGATCATTAATTTTGCCACTCAAAAAGAAAGGTGATCTGAAGGAATGCACTGATCAAAGAATAACTAGTCTAATAAGCCACTTGAGCAAGGTTTTGCTGAAGATTGTCAGAAACAGACTGAAGATGAAAGCTGGATTGATTTAGAAGAAATTGGAAATGTGAGAATCTTAGGTGAAAAATACCAATCTATCTATCATAATTGTACATTGACCTATAAAGAGGTATTACGTACAGCACTTTACATGTTGGTATAATTGAGTTAGAAAAAAAATGAATATAAAGAAGTATTTTGGCAGTTTGATCCCATATGAAGAGCTTAAAATAAAGGTAACATTTGGTTACTGTAGGGCTGCTGCAATTTTACCAAGAGCGTGAGGGCGTTATGGGAGAAACGGGAGAGACTAGAGGAGAAAATTGGGAAGAAACGGCTTTCAGATGCATCAAACCTTGACCACAAGGTGGAAATATGTCATAACTCTGTTGACTTGAAGAAAGTATCTGATAGAGAATGGATAAAACCATTATGGAAAGTAATGAGGAAGCAATAGTTGACACTGGATTGGTCAAAATTATTGAAGCTTCATATGAAACCAAGTAATGCCATGTCGACTAACAGTAGCACCTTGGAGTGGTCCCAAAAAGCATTGGAGCACCTCAACAATTCATCCTCTCTCTGATCTCTAAATAAGTCTGTTTAATACTATCCTAGAGCAAGTCATGAGGGATGCACTTGGGAATCACTCAATTACAGTCAAAGTTTTTGGTAGAAAAGTAAAACCTCAGGTTTGGCAGATGAGCCGGAAGCAAAGAGTCACTAGCAGATCTCACCAAAAGACTGGACACAAAGACAAGAAAGCATGGCATGGAGATAAATGCCGACAAGCAAGAGGCTGGTTTCCTCTCCAGAACTTGTACAGAAGGGGCGAATAGCAGTATAATGAATGCCAGCAGAGCCAAGCGGGAAGAGGTGAAGACATTCTAATATCTTGGCTTAACTTTGCATGACATCACTTCAGGACACAAAGTTAAAAAGAAGATGGCAATTCCCACAAACCAGCTTGCAAAATCAAATAAAAATTTGGAACTTCTGCTTGCTTCAATTGTTGATAAGCTGCAGTAAATTACTCCTTGTGGGAGTGAAACATGGACTTATACCAAGAGTTTGGAAAGGAGAATCAGTTCAATCTTTGCTGCTTGAAAAGTTTACTTGGAATAAGAAGAAAGGAGAAAATCACCAATATTGAAGTCAAAGAAAGAACTTCAAGACAGACTGGCATCTAAGAACACCTTGTGGTGACAACAAGAAAACAAAAACAGCAATGGCTTAGTCATTTCAGACAACAAACTGTGACTCTTGCTTACAATATCATGCACAGAACAAATGAAGGAAGCATAGGCAGACGGCAGCCAAGGAAGACATGGATGGGTGACATTCAGGCGTGGACAGAACAAGGTCCAGTGACCTGTGTTTGAGCAGCACTGGAAGAAAATTCCGAACTCATAAAAGTGGCCTAATGGCCACCCAGCCACAAGAGAGATCTGACCTAGGCTGAGTATGGAATCGCAGACAACTTTTTCGAATGAATGGTAATCACTCGCCCAAAATTTTTTTGCATGGTGAATTCTGCACTGATCAAAGCGATGGAAGGGGCCTAAACAAGCCCTACACAGACCCCTTGAAGAATTCTTCCTGTGTCTTCCAAACTGACGGCCATCAATGATCTACTTCAACAGCTTGGTTTATTGCTTGACACCATGGCATGAGACTTGTCAGGAAGTAGCATGCATATTGTAGTCTTTGTTGATTAAGTCAAATCAACAAGAAAGGGCATATGATGGTGCTAGAAAGACCCCCTCCTTTCATACAGAAAAGGACAAGCAACTGGAACTGCGAGACAAAATAAAAAGATCTCTAAGACAAATGCATGAATACAAATCTGTTTTCAATTGCAAATTATAAATATGAAAATGAAAACGAAAAAGAAAAAGACACAAGGAACAAAGAAAGAGAGAAAGAAAGAAAGAAAGAAAGAAATAATGAAAGAAAGAATGAAAGAAAGAAAGAAAGAACCAACCTTTGATACATGTATCTTGTAATCCATGAAAAAATTGATGAGGGGGAAATCACATGACCATCGTCAATGATGTCATTCTCAATCCTGAATAGTAATAAAAATATCAGACTGACATGACGCAATAAAAAGATAAGCAACAACAAGAAAATATAAAAGTAAGAAAATGAATTGACTGACTGATACATTGACTGATTGGTTGATTCACTGATTCACTGATTGATTGATTGATTGATTGATTGATTGATTGATTGATTGATTGATTGATTTATTGATTGATTGATTGATTGATTGATTGACTTACATCATCATCTCAAGGAACTCTGATAAAAATTGGAAATCAGCATAATCGCCTGACGCGCCAATCATTGTCTGATCATTGACTTTTGATAGTCTTGACACGCCAGGAAAACGAGCCAATGATCCGTAGGAACCTATAAAATTCAAAATTTCTTTCCATTTACATTTATGATATTTGAACGTAAAAATAAGCAAAGAAATGCGGGGTGAAAATATGATGAAAATATGATACTAATTCAAACATGGTCAAATATTTGCTCAATCAATCAAATAAGCAAGGGGGCCTTTCCTTCAAAATCAAACATTTCTTTTCCAATGCCTTATGAAATTACTCACATTTGACTTATGGTGTGAAGAATTAGCTTCGGGCTGACCTGCAATTAATTTGTTTTTGCTTGAGGCTTGCTGCTGCATGAGCCTCAGAATTTGAAATGAAAGGCTTCCATGGTCACTGCTATTGCAGTTTCAACACATCTTATGCGATTTTTCATTCAACATTTTTGACACTTTTACTAAGTGCATTGGAACTTTACATACCTCCACCAGTCCTGGAATGTTAAAATTGCAATTAAATTTCATAAAAGGCATGGCTTACCTAACATATCTGCAGCGATGGCAACACCTCCATTAAATTTAATTCCAAGAACAGATGTTCCAGTGACAAGTGGCTGCCTGAAAAGCATTAAAAATAACTCTTCAATTTTTTCGCTGCACATCAGAATTATGAGGTGAAAAATGACAAAGCTCAAAGAAAATTGGCGGTGGGGGGGGGGCTGCTTGAAGCTTAAAATTTTCAGTTTCTTTCCCTCAAAAAGTTCCGCTTTGTTTTAAATAATTCATTCAAAGGTATTAAAACACAACTTCGACATAGAATATGTTGGCCTATCTTGTGAAATTTTACTAAGAGTAGAGTTACTCACATAGTTCTGGTTGTAGCTTGTGCTTTCGTAACCTCCTTGTTTTTCGTCATTTGGTGTGCTCCAAAGCATGGCTCAAATGATTGCAGCTCCCTATTAAACATATTTTTTTAATAGCTCCTTACTTTAATAAATTTTACTTGATTTTTATCAAATTTTCGCTTCCCAAGAAGTCTTGAGACACGGTGATGGTGCAAGCAATTGAATTGAGCTGAATTGAACCGATTTTCAGCCTCAGCTTGGGAGCGAGGACGAAATGGAGGTAGGGACCGTCGCCATGCTTACCCGCTTGTGTTATAAAAATGGTAGTAATAATAATCATCATTATTTTCATCATGATCACCATAATCACCATCATTACCATCGAAACTTGAAAAACACGAGCACATGAAACTGTGGCATTGGAACATACGACGATAATAGAGAAAGTAGAGGGGTTTTTCTTCTCCATTAAGCCACGTTGACTTGTTTGAATTGAACTGATATCAGGTTCTCGTCATTCATTCGTATCTCGTGTTAAAAGCAATTTAGTGCTAAGGTCGTACAGAGAGACACTGACTAAGCAAGAGCTTACTGGAAGGAACAAGACAGGAGGACTGTATAAGAACTAGAACGAAGTCCTTAAAGCGAATCAAATAGGAAATAGCGATGAGCAGGAGTAGGATTGGAAAAAGAAGATTCAGTGGACCGACCTTGAGAGGGAAAATGATAAGGTTCCTCAATTGAGAGCAAACTAGGCAGTGCCAGTATTGGCTTTGTCTTGCTCGCTTTCGTCCGTGGCATTTGCTGATTACTAATTAGGCTTCAAATTAGTTGAAAACTCAGACTTCAGATTTAAGCTTTGTCTCAGATTTCTGCTACGTTACGAATAGCATCTAATGCTTTTGAATTGGTTAGAACTTCAAGATTTATTGCTGCGCCATAATCTCCATCATGGAAAGAAAGAAATCATGGCTTCATTTGACATGCAAAGTACTGCTTAAAATCGTCCGTTTTGCTTTCAAACTGGCTGCATTTGTTAGCTACTAATTATCTTAATTTCTGACGTTTTACCGAAATGTGTCCTTAGCTGCTTGATAGAAAGAAGGATGCAATTTGCGGGACACTGCTGGAGAAGCAAGCATGAACTCATCAGTGATGTCTTGCTATGGGAACCGAAACATGGCTACAGGAACGCCGGTTTTCCCAGCAAGACGTTTTCGAAACAACTTTATAAGGACTCCAACATACACCTAAGTGAAGATCTGAGTAGAGTAGTGGAGGACAGGGAGTTGTGGCGAAAATGTGTTCCGGCAATGTGCCAGACCTGATGATGATGATGTTGTCCTTAGCTGCTATGAATCTTCTCCCTGTCAGAATATTCTCCCCCGCGTCTATTGCAACATGCAACGCTGTCAAACAGTACTGGTTTGTCGTGCTAAAGTGATTTATTTGCAAAAAAGCATCTGCAGTTAGTCCCCCGCGTACTTTTCTTTCTTGGCTTGATTCGTTTTCCATGTCAGTCGGGCTACTGATTCACTTGAAAGTTTTGAAATATACTTAAAGCATCAAGGCAACTGCAATGAGCACAAGATTTAAATTTATTGCGAGGTTTTCAGGTGTGAAGGAAGACGGAAGAATCAGTCACAGATAATTTTTTATGAACAATTCATGCTCATCAATTCCATTGTGATCTAACAACATCTATTATCTAGAAATGGTAATTGTCTTATAGCAAATGCTAAGATAAGAGATCAATACAAATGATTTTACATCTAATCATACTTTTACATATTTTACGAGTTAAACTTTTTCCTTTATTTTGCTACCATAGTTCACATTTCCTTGCAGGGTTCATATGTGAGTTGGTTTTGCACGAAAATGCATCAGCAAAGTCTTTCGAATTTGAAATGGCAGCCAAGACTCTGAAAATTTAATTGATTTGAATCATTATGCTAATCACGATTGCTTATAGCATTGTAGAGTAGTGGTTTGAAAATAGACCCTATTTTCGTCTTTGAGGCTTGTTCCAAAGGAAGAAGTGTTTTTTATGAACGAAGACAGTCATTTAAATATTTCAGCTTCTAACTGATATGTTAGGTAGGCTGGAGAATAGTTTTACTTTCCCAATTTTGACTGATCCATCTGCAGATGATTTGCCTTCTGAAACACACAAATGTGGGTTCATTCAAAACAATTTCATTGGAGAGAAAAAGAATTTCACAACTCGCAATTTTTATAAAAATTACCTCAAATGTTCAGGACTGTGTCTGTCTATAAAAGTTGCCTCCTCCGCATTCTCTGCAGTAGCTGCGGTGCACCAAACCTGGGACAATACGGAATTGATCATGAAAGTAGCATGACCAGAAGCAAGCCAAGGACGATGCGGTGGAGGATTTACAGGAAGCAGGGAGCCCACCTGTGAAATTTGGCAGGAAGCCCCCCTCCCATCACATTAGAGAATACTGCAGTAGCTGCGGAGACAGATGCTCCTTCGCATCTTTCCACAGTCAATGGAATTAAAGGTAGAAAGAGAAGACGAAGAAGAAAAAGAAAGAAAAGAGGAAGTCTGGGCGAAAGGAAACATTTGTTGACGTACCAGTAATGAAGGGAATAGTTTTGTTGACTTACCTGAGCAAATGAAATGAAAAATAGCTGATCTGATGTGAGTGAAATTGCTGGCAGTGGACAATGCTTTCTTGTGTCCCGGCTCATTTTCTTGAATGCCTAAACGAGTGTAACACTTGTGTAATATCTAATATGTTGTGCATTGTATCATGTTTTGAGAATATATTTTGTTGGAAATGATTGATAAAATTGCTGATGATTTAGGATACTGATTGATGATGATTGATGATGATTGATGATGATTGATGATGATTGGGTGATGATGGATGATGAGTGATGATTAAAATTACGAGGATGAAGGACTACCCGTACCCATCGTGAAAAGGAAAATTGCAGAATGTAACTTACTAAATATGCCATCTTTAATCCTCCATTATCGGCAATATTCTCAGCAAGTGTTTGCTTGCTATTCACCTAAAATCCATCAATATTAGCTTTAGAAATAATAGAATGATAATGAGATATCTTAGATTTTGACAGTTAGAGTCCCTCGCACTTTAATCAAGACAAATATCTTCATTGTGAGAAAAGTCAGAAAAGTCTGTTCTTTGATCACCATTGACCTGAAAGCCAATCTGCATTTAACTTGCTCTGATTCTATTTCTCCATC